>JALPQI010031610.1:0-12303 GCA_025490895.1 Thaumatotibia leucotreta | reverse complement strand
GAATCCAGCAAAAGTTGACAACATGCACGGTAGACAATTAAATAGTTATCAGGACAAAATAACATGTTTGTTGAACAGGAAACTTGTGACTAATAACTACTAACTAACTCAAGCTACGTGGTAGGGTCGGCTAGCGCTTCGATGCAGGTCTCCTAGGCGCCGTCGCTGCTGCCCCTTTGCTAGTGACCACAGAGCCCTGACTGGTGGAAGAGGTTGCTACAGGGGCCGCAGGAGGAACTTTTACACCACCGGAGGCCGTGTCAACCACCAGCGCAAGCTCGGACAGCGCCGAAGATCGGTCAGCGGGCGGCGGCGACACAGTGGCAGAGCGTACAGCTTCAGAGCCCCCGGCCGGGTGCTGCGACATCAACGCTTGTAGCTGTTCATCAGAATGTACCCGCTGCTTTGTCCCTGAGGGCAATTTGACGAAGATATTGCCATCCATTGTCCACACTCTGCGGATACCATAAAACTCCCGGGCTGCATGGAACAAAGTTTGCCTCTCACGAGTGAGGAACTCTGAAATAACTATTGATGTGCCCTTCAATGCTGTTTTTTTAGCCCATACAGAGCTCCTCAACTGCACATCACTGAATCGCACCAAAACAGGCCTAGAGCGCCCACTCCTCAATGTGCCGAGCCTATGGCAGATCAGAATAGAGGCCTTATTAACTTCTGCAAGCTGTAGACGACTGCTGCAGATAGTAGCTACAGTACCAGAAATGTCTTCTCCATTTTCCTCCGGAATGCCAGAAAACAGCAGAAATTTTCTCCGGTGCCGCATCTCAATAGTGTCCACCATACTCATGACACCAAGAATCTGCTGCTGAAGGAGGTTTAGCATACCCGATACATGTTCCTTGAAACTATTTACCTCCTTGCTTAGGCTACTGACAGTTGGATGAGTATGGGGTGACGCCACCTTCAGTGCTGCATCCAGCTCTCTGAACCGTTTGGTAATAGATGCCTCCATCTTCCTTTGTGTCTCCAGGATAGTGTTTACTGCATCCATATTCATCCCAAGTGCCAGTGATATATTTAAGAGTGACAGTTGACAAGTGTAAACAAGAGTGCAAAGGTCAACAGGCAGGTTTGTGCTGATTTTTACACTAAATACACATTAGAAATTACTTCCTTTACTATACACCAATATTTAGACCAAAAGCTATTAACTTATGCAAAAAAAAAAATTTCTAACTTTTCAATATAAATTAATAAATAGACTTTGTGTACAGATGCGACTTATTACTTTTTATACACCTACCCGAAAAAAGATTTACTATATCTAATCTTTACATATCTTAAAGATAACTCGTCGTCAAGCACTTTATTGTGTGTATAGTATTATATAGTATAGTATTTTAGCATATATAATGTCCCACTGCTGGGCACAGGCCTCCTCCCATATATGAGAGGGATTGGGCTATAGTCCCCACGCAGGCCCTAAGCGGGTTGGGAACTTCACATACACCTTTGAATTTCTTCGCGGATGTATGCAGGTTTCCTCACGATGTTTTCCTTCACCGAAAGCTAATGGTTAATATCATCTGATATTCCGTACATAAGTTTCGGAAAAACTCATTGGTACGAGCCAGGATTTGAACCAACGACCTCCGGATTGAAAGTCAAACGTCTAAACCACTGAGCCACCACCGCCATTTAGGGATCATCCATTAATTACGTCACACCAATTTTATGATTTTTTGACCCCTCCCTCCCCCCTTGTCACACTTCGTCACAATTAACTACATCCTCCCCTCTTAGTGTGACGTCACATGTAGATTTTTAGTTTAAGAAGGTAAAAATTACACCACTTTGAAAGTAACTTTTTATTAGGATTTGCATAAAAGGGTTTGTCAAATTAACGAAGAAAAAATTTACTTATTCTTCCTCCGTCCGATTTTGGATTTTCTATTCTTGATGTCCATGTATTTATGTATGTGAGGATTGTGACGTCACAAACATAAAACTCTTCCCTCCCCCCTGTCACGATATGTCACATTTTGTGGACCCCCTCCCTCCCACTTGAGGTGTGACGTAATTAATGGATCATCAACTATCTACTAACTATCAACTAACGTTTCGTGAGCATGCGGTCAATGTTGCGAAGAAAGCGGCTCAAAAACTTGGATTTGTATTGCGTAATTCCCAGTCGTTCTCGCCCATGGCCCTGCGCGCTCTATACTCGGCTCTCGTTCGAAGCGTACTGGAATCGAGTGCAACAGTTTGGACTCCCCACGAAAATTCCTACATACTTATGCTAGAAAAAGTTCAGAAAAGATATTTGCGGCATCTGTACCGGAGTCAATTTAATTATTTTCCCTATATGTACCCAACGCGATTTCTGCTAGGTATGTTAGGATACGAATCGTTGGAAATCAGGCGATACATGGCGCTGGCGAAGCTCGCGCTGGGTCTCATGCATAACAGGGTGGACTGTGTAGACCTAGTGGGCGACGTAGTAAGGCTGTACGCGCCCTTAGCGCTTGTGCGCCTGCGCAGCGCGCGGCTCCTGGCGCCGCCGCCCGCGCGCAGCGGCCTGCTGCGCCAGGCGCCGCTGCACGCCGCACTCACGCTGCTCAACTCCGTGCTCAAAGCGGCACCGCATACTGACGTATTTGCAACCGAATGGCACCAACTTGTAAGAGGATGTAGAACAGTTTTTGAATCTCTGTACTGAATTTTTGTAGTGTTTAAAATGTAGGTTAAGCTAGAATTAAGTTTGTAATCTTTTGGCGTAAGCTGTAATTACAAATTCCTTTTGAAATAAACAAATAAACAAATAATAATCATCCCTATGTGTGTATTCTAAGGGATTCAAGGGAAACAGTAGTAGTACTAGATGGAAAGTAAAAGATACATTAGGTTACCTAATGCAGTATCTATCGCGCTCGCTCTGATATATTTGAGAGAGCGCCATGGCCTGCTTTATGTATCGAGTAAAACCTAACGTGTGGCCGTTTGGCCGTGTGGTGACGGCAGTAAGAATACATTTGTCACCACCCGAACTCCTCCTGCGGATGTCGTAGTCGACTAAGGGATTGAATTGTCACTGATCATTATTTGATAAGAGATTGATGATGGACAGCAGCGTCATCATAATGGACACATTACTGCGATCGCCAATCCGCTTGCCTAGCGAGGTGATTATGGGCATTTGACATCCTAATGCGTCTGTACGTATAGTTAATAGAAGAGGCCTACGTCCAGAAGTGGACTATCATAGGCTGATGATTATGATGCTGAAAACCTAACGTTACCACAGGGATCGGATAGGTACCGGTTTTTTCTCTATACCTACAAAAGAACGGTTCGAATTCCGTTATTTTTCGTTCTTAGGTACCTAATTGTGGTATAATTCAAAAATATAATACGATGTTTATAATTACATAAAATGTTGAGTACGACATCATCGTCATCATCAGCCCATGATAGTTCACTGCTGGACGCAGGCCTCTCCTATTAACTATGCGAATAAACGCACTAGGAGGTAAATGCCCATAATCGCCACGCGCCACGCGAATATGTCCACTATGACGACGCATCATCAATCTTTTATAAAATAATGGTCAGTGACACTTCAATCCCTTAGTCGACTCTTACGATACCCATGGGAAGTGGGGTGGTGACTAATGTGTTACAGCCGTCATCCTACGACATACCTAGTCAAGCAATAATCAAATGTAATAACTTATAAGGGGTGTACCGATAAAAACTAGCAAAAATTAAAAAATCGGGTCAATCTAGTTAAAAAGCTATAATTTCTAGCTTTTGTAATTAACTATGTCTTAAATTAGCTAACTTTAGTCCTTTTTTGTTGCTACTGCCATTTCAGTATTCACAATACAAGTTCTCCCGAACCCCTCCCGAATCTATTTTTCCAAGCTCTTTTTTTATTCCTCACTGCAGGATTTCATGTTCTGCAAAAGTATTATATTTCTGCCTTGGGCGCAATAATACTTTGTGAAGGGAATTATGTCAGATTTTAAGTGAATTTTCTATGGGTCTTTAGTCAATTATTTGATCATAATACAAATCTTAGTCTCTTTGGCATAGTTATATGAAGCGTAATCAGCGCCAAAACTAGTAAGGATTATCATTCATAAGTCAAGGATATCTTAAGGAACACGGGAAGAATGGATGGCATGTATATTGACGACAGTCCCATCAATTAGAAAACTGTATACAAAAAAGTAACAAATTTTTGGAAAAGGTTTCGAAGAACTGTACTGTGAGTGCCGGAAATGCAGTAGTGACACGTAAGCACATAACTCTATAGATCTGTTTTTATTATTTGAAATGTACAGTTTTTATCGGTACACCCCTAATAATTATATTCTAGTAAATTGCAAAATCCATACCTACCAATTATTGCAAACATTTCTAAACACTCAGCGATTGCAAAAACCATTTCACCAAGAAACGTAAAACATAAATGCCTTTCGCAACGAAAGCGGTATCCCGCTTTCGAAAATTTAATATTGCCTCCAAAAAGTCCAAAATAATCGCACATTTCTATGACTTAATACCTTTCATAAGTACGTGGAAATTACTTGAAAAGTGGTATACCATTTTTAAACGAGATCACGACATCCTTTTTAACGCAAAACGGCTTATCCTTCTTTAAAAATCTAACATTCTTCCGCAACGCTCTAAGAAATTTTCATTTTTCTCAACAAGCCTTTTATTAAGTACATAAAATTATGTATCACAATAATCCTCATTTAATAACCTTTTGATTCATGTAAAAATAATTAAAATCGGTTATTTAGTTTAGGAGATATAGGTAAAAATGTAAACATTCAATTTTCACGGAACGAATGAACTTAAGTCCTTCCGGTATTAACCGTCCGCCACGCAAAAGTAGTATACTATTTATTGATTCTAATATCTAAAGGACGTAAAAGCCGCCAGTTTACGTATATTTTCATACATTTTGTGCATTTGGTTTGAATAGCAGGTCTATTAGTATTCGAGTAATGTAGGGTAAATGTACGTTTAAGGCGTGAGTGAATTTTTATATCGCTTTAAACTTGTTTACATTCAATCATGTGGGGATTACGTTAATTTTTAATGAGAAAAGGGTATCGATCTCAGTTTACCTATTTCATAAAAAAAGATACGTGGATAAGGGCTGTAGAAAAAGATTTGTATAGGTACTAGAAGAACTTTACCCTTGTAAAACAAGTAGATACTTATTTGGTGTGGTTGCAAAAAAAATGTAGGTATAGGTATGTACATATTGTACAGACCTACAGATCCTACAGACAAACTCTGAAGAGTTTTGTAGGACAATTACAAATTGTAAGACTGTAATCCACATGTACTAATAATAATAAATAAATAAATAATAAAGGCCCTTAAGTGTGAGAAATAATGATTATAACATAACTACATATTATAATTATCACGATATCACAAAAATGTTAATAGTATAACCTCAGTTTATAGTGCAACCTCAACGTTGATCCTCTTCTTCTGCTTGGTCTAATTTTCTGGTATTGTAATATAAGTAGGTACTTAATATGTTATTGTATCTAATTGAAGGGACGTTTACGGAAGCAGCATGGCAGACTACCCTGGTCGACACCTACGGTCATTATAAATACTCCTTCAGAGCTGTCGACCAGTCTAAGCAGCTGTATGTTTCTATATGTGAAGTGCGGTGGCCCTCGAAAGAGTTTCCACGGAAGATCAGCGTCTGGGTATCCGAAAGGTACTCTGACACATGCTGAGTGGCGGCCTTTTTCTTTGTTTGTTTGTTTTATTAATTATACCTTCTGTTCTAGTTTAGCATTCTAAATAAATAATATTTCATTTTTCATATTTCATTTAATGAAAACAAAATTAAACGTCATAATTTTTAAGTCACGAAGTTAAATTGTGTAACAACTTTTGGCACTGAAAAAGGGCCACAAATTCAAATTATTTATGAACAATCTTCTTTTGAATTTGCCCAATTTTACTGCCGAAGGTTGTTGGACAGAACTAGTATACCACATAGTTGGTATGACTAACTCTCGTAAGTGATTCGTAACACTATAGACCCGATCGTGTTATTTGTTTTAAATTGAGGCCTTGACTATGTCATCATCATCAGCCTATGTTAGTCCACTGCTGGACGTAGGCATCTCCTATTAACTATGCGTATAGACGCATTAGGAGGTAAATGCCCATAATCACCACGCTGGGCAAGTGGTTTGGCGATCGCAGTAATGACGTGTCCACTATGATGACGCTGCTGCCCATCATCAATCTTGTAGAATGGTCAGTGACACCATAAATAAAAGAAATACCAGATATGTCAAGCCCATACAAAAATATGCGACAGCCAAAATATACCTCGACACTAGGCAGCGTTAGTAAATTTTGCCTGTTGAATAACTTCAGCACTAGTTGGCGTTAGTTGTCATACATATAGGATTAATACAGCTTGTATAATATTTGGACTTAAAGTGACATCTAGTGATGAGTAGGTAGTATTGCTTCTGGTGTACCATTGTCGGCCCTACTACTTGTCAGTAGATGTCGCTTTATGATATATATTGAAAAAACATGATTACAACACGGACATTGCATCAGTTGCGGAACACATTCGTGCGATAATGTCTAGGACTCGAGTGATGAAGACAATATTTTGCTATATATTTATTACAAAAACAAGTGGAAATATAAAAAATGATTCTGGATGCATCCGTATACCTTTTAATAATTTAAGTTTTTTTTTCCAATCTCAATCCACGACTTTTCTGTTACATACTTTTTCCTGACATACTCTGGCAGCTTATCTTATAATTGTACAAACATGCATATTTTTCCACCTCCTGTACGAAATTAACATTAAAAAGTTCCGCCGCCGCCGCTATTTCGTCTGCAACGCGTATGCGACTCGAATAGCGTGCGACCAGGGGGCCGATTTTTGAATTTCTATCGCACGAATTCAAATTCCCGTTCGAATTCAAATTCGAATGACAAAATTTTTCACGACTATTTTCGAATGAAGCCAATATACCCTATTTTTGAAAGTCGCACTCGAAAAGCTAGAGATTGATTATCGATATCTTTGCGACACTTTGCACGCAGAATGTCGATATTTACCGGTTTTTTTAATTTAATGTAATAAAGCTAAATTATGGCACACTGACGTTGGAATTTATATTCCAGCTAAAAATGATAATGAATACATAAACATAAACATATTAAACATTATTTAACGGTTTTTATTATAAAAAAACATGTACCGCTAGTGAATCGGAACGTAAATCTACGATCAATGTTATTATAATCTATGGTGCACACAAACTAACATCAACAGAGGCCCTACCGCGAACCACGAACGAAGTGTTGCCTATATCACACTTACGTACGAATTCACAAGTGCGAGAGAGAGCCAACACTTCGGTCGTGGTTCGCGGTAGGGTCTCAGTTGACAGACTTGACAGTGACACTTTATTGGAGTATCTACGTACTTATCCAATTTCTATCAATAGAATTGAATACGAATGGTCAACCGCAGTCGTTTTTGAACTTTCTATCACTCGAATCTCAAAAATAGCATTTCATCGTTTTTATTCATTTTCGAATGAAAGATTCGAGCGTTCGAATCTCAAAAATCGCCCCCCAGCACGACAGTAGCGAGCGACTGATATATGATATGATATCAAACGCGTCGTCAAAGCGTCTCGTGTCTCGTCGTGTGTGCAAGGTCGTAAATCAATATATATGGCGGATCCTCAGATCCTCACAAGCGACATGTAGGATACGGGTATGAAACGCAAATCGCTTGAGCGTCGCCTCGTGAGAGACGGGCCTTAAAATCGCATTGGCAAAACTGGAGAGACATCAATTGTTTGTCGATTGAATAGCTTCAATAAATGATATCGAAATAAACTGTGATGGATGATAAATTACGGAGACTACTTTTAGATAGATTCACTGTTATTTTAATTTTATTGTGTAGGTATAAATTTTATTGACACATGTAAAACTAGGTTATTCGGTAATATTCAGGTTATTATGTGATGTGTGATATGGACTTAGTTATTTCTTGATATTACTTTCACTAATTAGTCCTCCTATGCTAAATGACAATAATATTGTAAGAAAACATTGGCAACATTAATTAGCGTGACAGTTAATGTAATTAAAATTTCATTTATTCCCATTGTATGAACGGTTTTCTTTCATTTTTGGCTTTTTTGTACATTGCCGTAAGTTGAATTGGAACCTATTATTGGGAAACTATTGGTAGGAATGGAATCGATTGGTATAAAAACTTGGTCCCATAGATACAAACTTTTTATCCTGAATAGAAACAGGATCCTGTATATTTTTTCTAAAAACTGTAAACGCTAATCTTCATTAATTTAAAATCGAAGGAAGGTATTCTAAGGCCTTCTAATTACTTTAAATCTGGTAGCTGCCCTTACAGACCTAAAATAATTTCCCAAATAGATGTGGTACATAGTGGGTACTTAATAAATGTACGTACGACCTTTTTCACCTTCTTCACGCGGAAAGCTGATCGAGAGACCTGGCAACGAGGCGCCGCCGCCGAGCGGGCGAGGCGACCTCCGCGAGCTGGAAATGCATAACCGCTCGCGCTCGCGCATGTGTTGTACGTCACGTCACGGGGCAAATTTAATTGCACGCGCAACTCTAACAAGGAAGGTTAGGGTACCCAACTGTCCGACTTCGATTTGATTCATTTTGATATAATATAATGTTATAGAGTAGTCTAAAATAACGGACACGTATTTTTTTTGCTGCCCAAACTCAACCTGTTAGGAAAAAAAACCGGCGAAGTGCGAGTCGGACTCGCGCGCGAAGGGTTCCGTAAATCCGTACCATTATCAATTTATTATTAAAAAAATACAGTCAAATCAACCTACCTCAAAAACTATAGGAGATAATTTAATCAAACCAAAAATCGTTGATAGAGCTTATTAATGTGCATAACATATATTTTTTTTGAATCTTATATCGCGTAGTTTAAAAAGTAGAGGGGGGGGGGGACACATTTTTCAGACTTTGAGAGCTGATATCTCGAAAACGAATTGCTTAAATAAAAATGAGATGTAGGTATAATCCTTCATATCATTTTCAAAGACATTTATTTTTATGCCAATCGTGACAGATAAAAGACACTTTTTTCCCATAGTAAAATTATGAAACCAGTTTTCTTGAATCTTTGTCTACTTTGTACATCGCCGTAAGGTGACCCCTAGGAAACTATTGGTACTGGATAGGAATGGAATCGATGGGCATAAAAAATAAAGGGAGATTTTTTTTTTTTTTTTTTCATACAATTTGATTGTGAATAAAAATTTTTGATTTGTGGCTTTTCTAGCCGAAACATTTTTTTTGGTCCCTTACGAGCTTTTGGTCCTGAACAGAAACAGGATATATTGGCGTCAAAAAAAAGTTTGTCTAAAATGACCATTTTCTCCCACCCTGTATGTTTTTTCAAAATGTGTAAACGCCAATCTTTATTATTTTAAAATCGAGGGAAAGTCTTTTAAGACTATTTTCGCGTAGCTACTCTGAATCTGGTAGTTGCCCTCACTGACCCAAAAATAATTTCCATCCGGTATACAATCTGTTACCGGCGTCCGGGTATTTTAAAAAACCGGTAATATGAGTTACCTACCGTACTATAGTTTTATTAAGTTCAATAATATACCTAAACAAACATTTTCAGTAGCCTTTGCCCAATGATTTGATGTATACAGTATGTTACCGGCGACCGGGCATTTATTAAAATGCGTAACATGGTTTGCCGGACTTTAAGCGTAGTAAGTGCAATAATATAATTAAACGTATTCAGTGGTGTGTGGCCAACGGTTGTATGTGTACAGTCTGATACCAGTAGGCAGTGATGATGGTTGCATTTTTATTGTTTTGTCGTAGTTTCTGTCACTTTTTAATATTAACGAGTGACACATGCCACGATAAACGCTGGACCATCAAAAGCCTCCAGATATAAATTGTCTGTAAGCTGTAAATGTTGGGGGTAGGGAGATGGTCACGTTCGGGTGTGCGTCGCTGTACTAACGGACGAAGCCTCAAGTCCATCATACGCGTCCTTGTCGGCAGTAGGTCGAATCTGCCCCGTCTATTCTAATGGGTAGATCGCACCCCTCAGGCAATGCTGGTGACCATAACATAACATACATTTTTCAATGACATGTAAAAATGAATATTAGAGAGATAAATTCATATAGATACTTAAATACCTGGCTGCCTCCTAGCCACGACCAAGAAACAAATATTCGTGATAAATAAATACACAAACAATTTCCTCGCCGGTATTTGAACTCTAAACACTATACGTATAATTATGTATACCGAAATACGATTGAAAATAAGTTGCATATCGAAAATAAGTTGCAAGAGAAAGATGGCCGAAATTTTCATTTTTCGAAGTTCGCGTTAAGCCTAGAGGATTAGCTAACTAAATACATATAATACTTACATGCAGCAACTAGACCATCATGGAGGCTTTTATTGTCACTGAGTAACGAGATGAAGATTTTAGAATTTATAACTAACGTGAGACTCTAACATATTTAAATATTTAGCAAACGGGTTACTCACGCAATTTATGTCGATACAAACATACATAGTATACATACATGTCCGGCAATTATCGACGTAAATTACGTGAATAACACGTTTGCAAAATATTTAAATGATGATGATGATGATACCTAGATGAAGATTTTTGACAATGTCCTGAGCACTATTTAATTAAAAAATCTAACTAAAGAAATGTAACTCCAATAAAAGCCCGCTTGATGGTAACAGACTGTATGTATATCAGTTATCACTTGAAATGTAGTAATAAACTCAAATTTGTGCGCCTCCGTGCGACCGTACCTATGTACAGTCGACAAAAAATGTGTTCTACCACTTTTAGACTTTATTATGACTAATAATTCATCATCATCATAATCATCATCATATCAGCCGAAAGACTTCCACTGCTGAACGTAAGCCTCCCCCAAAGATTGCCACAATGACCTGTCCTGCGCCACCCGCATCCAGCGGGGTGAGGCGGGCGGCGACGGGTGGTGACGGGTGGCAGCGGGGATAGGCGGGCGGCGGCGACGGGAGGCGGGTGGCTGTGGGTGGCGACGGGTGGCGGCGGGGGGAGGCGGGCGGCGACGGGTGGCGGGCGGCAGCGGGGGGAGGCGGGTGGCGACGGGGACGGTTGGTGACGGGTGGCAGCGGGGGAAGGCGGGTGGCGGCGGGCTGAGGCTGGAGATGGCGGGCGGCGACGGGTGGCGTTGGGTGTCGACGGGTGGCAGTGGCGGGAGGTGGGTGGCACGGGTGGCGGCCACGCAACGCGCACGTACACGCATCTGGTGTGACCCAGCCTTTATGATTGCACATAATTATAAATAGTACCAATTCTATCTTTAAAAATATTGCCACGTTTCATATAGTTGCTCAGGCATATACTATGCGAGTGTGCGAGCGGGAGGGCAGTAGGCGCGCGCGCTGTCACGTACAGGGCAACAGGAGCGGGGCCCGCGGGTGAATTCAGATTTTTTCCTAGGTTGATGCCCGATCTTATAAACTACAATCAATTTCATTAATAAATTACCATCCAATTTTTTTGTGCCCACGATAATTAAATGGCGGCAAATTTAAAATTTCAAACAGACGAATACGGGTGCATGAGGTATTTCTGGAATTATACGTTGCACTGATGGATGGAAGGCGGCCACTTCATTTTGTCTTTCCTTTATACGTAATTTCCTACGGAGTTAATATTCTATACTTAAAATACCTAAATATATTAATATTAAGTAAACTATGTACGATTAATATAATTATTAATAATCGTATTTTTTTCAACTATGTTGAATTCGAACGTAGGAATGGAACATTATCGTCGAAGGTCAAATGGAATAAAAAAAAAATGGTTTGGTAGAATAACCTCGCCAATCTCGCCATAGTTCTTCGGTAAATTTGTTGCCAGCTGTAGCTACTGGCTAAGTGGCAAGTTGGCAACGTCGCTCGTTCGTTCGCTCGCAGTGGTGATTCTATTTTGCAAGTTACCTATTCGGCTATTATGTAGACTATAATGTAATACTTATTATGATTATACGAGGGGCCGCACATAGTGTGCCACTAAGAGGGATAGACATAGTCACTTACTACTAAGAAGATACTTGTGTGTGTGGCACTTAGACTTAGCATCTAACACACACACACACAAAAAATAGTGGCACAGTGATAAGGACGGACGATTATCGTTCCTTTTCACTTCCACTAGTAAAAAGTTTCATAAGACCA
>JALPQI010031608.1:0-22375 GCA_025490895.1 Thaumatotibia leucotreta | reverse complement strand
AAACGGGTTACTCACGCAATTTATGTCGATACAAACATACATAGTATACATACATGTCCGGCAATTATCGACGTAAATTACGTGAATAACACGTTTGCAAAATATTTAAATGATGATGATGATGATACCTAGATGAAGATTTTTGACAATGTCCTGAGCACTATTTAATTAAAAAATCTAACTAAAGAAATGTAACTCCAATAAAAGCCCGCTTGATGGTAACAGACTGTATGTATATCAGTTATCACTTGAAATGTAGTAATAAACTCAAATTTGTGCGCCTCCGTGCGACCGTACCTATGTACAGTCGACAAAAAATGTGTTCTACCACTTTTAGACTTTATTATGACTAATAATTCATCATCATCATAATCATCATCATATCAGCCGAAAGACTTCCACTGCTGAACGTAAGCCTCCCCCAAAGATTGCCACAATGACCTGTCCTGCGCCACCCGCATCCAGCGGGGTGAGGCGGGCGGCGACGGGTGGTGACGGGTGGCAGCGGGGATAGGCGGGCGGCGGCGACGGGAGGCGGGTGGCTGTGGGTGGCGACGGGTGGCGGCGGGGGGAGGCGGGCGGCGACGGGTGGCGGGCGGCAGCGGGGGGAGGCGGGTGGCGACGGGGACGGTTGGTGACGGGTGGCAGCGGGGGAAGGCGGGTGGCGGCGGGCTGAGGCTGGAGATGGCGGGCGGCGACGGGTGGCGTTGGGTGTCGACGGGTGGCAGTGGCGGGAGGTGGGTGGCAACGGGTGGCGGCCACGCAACGCGCACGTACACGCATCTGGTGTGACCCAGCCTTTATGATTGCACATAATTATAAATAGTACCAATTCTATCTTTAAAAATATTGCCACGTTTCATATAGTTGCTCAGGCATATACTATGCGAGTGTGCGAGCGGGAGGGCAGTAGGCGCGCGCGCTGTCACGTACAGGGCAACAGGAGCGGGGCCCGCGGGTGAATTCAGATTTTTTCCTAGGTTGATGCCCGATCTTATAAACTACAATCAATTTCATTAATAAATTACCATCCAATTTTTTTTGTGCCCACGATAATTAAATGGCGGCAAATTTAAAATTTCAAACAGACGAATACGGGTGCATGAGGTATTTCTGGAATTATACGTTGCACTGGATGGATGGAAGGCGGCCACTTCATTTTGTCTTTCCTTTATACGTAATTTCCTACGGAGTTAATATTCTATACTTAAAATACCTAAATATATTAATATTAAGTAAACTATGTACGATTAATATAATTATTAATAATCGTATTTTTTTCAACTATGTTGAATTCGAACGTAGGAATGGAACATTATCGTCGAAGGTCAAATGGAATAAAAAAAAAATGGTTTGGTAGAATAACCTCGCCAATCTCGCCATAGTTCTTCGGTAAATTTGTTGCCAGCTGTAGCTACTGGCTAAGTGGCAAGTTGGCAACGTCGCTCGTTCGTTCGCTCGCAGTGGTGATTCTATTTTGCAAGTTACCTATTCGGCTATTATGTAGACTATAATGTAATACTTATTATGATTATACGAGGGGCCGCACATAGTGTGCCACTAAGAGGGATAGACATAGTCACTTACTACTAAGAAGATACTTGTGTGTGTGGCACTTAGACTTAGCATCTAACACACACACACACAAAAAATAGTGGCACAGTGATAAGGACGGACGATTATCGTTCCTTTTCACTTCCACTAGTAAAAAGTTTCATAAGACCATCCCTTTCGTTCTTGCTATTTTTATTACGTTGTCAAATCCATATCCATATTCTAAATCCATGTGATTATAGCATGATTATAGGTGTTTCAAAACTTGACGCTTCAATCATGATATTTATGATGGTGAAATTTGTACCGTGATTTATAATACGAGATACGAGTTATTACTATTACCAGTGGCGGCTGTAGGCGCTGCACTACCTACCATAAAATTTGACAGAATCGTCATCAATATTCATTTTTAAATACTCCACGACATTTCTATATTTTTGTTTTCATATAAATACCTAACTATAACTATAGTGGACACCACGCCACTACCGTTCCCGCAGTTCTAAAATTTCGCGCCGTGAGCATATTTTTGGGATTTTTATTTTTGCTGGTGCAAATATCGAATTTGACGGATATGAGCCTATGATAGGCAACAGAGATTCAGGAGCGTATATTTAGGGATTTGCTAAACATCTAATAATTCATTTGGTGTTAAACCGTATCTCGAGCTCTATCTAAATCTACATATTAGCATCATCAGCCCTTCCGCGAAAATCGAAATCCGCAAATTTCGAGGATTAGTCCCGCTCATTGCCCGCTCACGACACCTTCGTTGGAGTGACAGAGAAAAATCTTCGAAATTTACGAATTTAGATTTCCGCGAACTTCGAAATCAGCAAATTTTGGGGATTTGTTGCTGTCCTAATCAATTCAAGACGCCTTTGTTGAAATAACAGAGCTAGATGTTCTAAATTTACGGTTTTCGGAGTCTGTGGTAGGCTTTTTACTTAAAGTGCCAAAAACACGATGTATGTTTACAAATTTCGATAGTTATGGAAGATTGGAGTGACAAAGAAAAATCCTCGAAATTTACGAATTTCGTTTTTCGCGGTTAGGGCCACTGGGCTTTATTTGCGGTTTTACACTTATATTCGCATCCTCTCTTATATTTTTGTGCAAAATTGATTTTAGTGACATCTATGGCCTCTTTTGTCCTAAACGGATCTATCCATTTAATGTTTTACTCCGATAGCAAGCTAAAATTCAATGACGAGATCATTAATCTATTGCACGATAGATGGCGTTTAAATGAATCAATGCTAATAAATTTAAAATCTTCATACATATATTTCTATTGTTTAAAAGGCTGTAAAATGATTTTCTTTGCTACGATATGTTAATTCAATTAAAAATATATATTGTCAGATACTGAGAGGGGAGAATATAAGCAGTCAAAATACGTTTATGTGCCAATGGCGCACGCGGCGCCATCTGTTAACGTTTTTGAAAAAGAATTTAGAGTTGTATGGGGCGAACAGTCTATGTATAAGTTAGTCTATGGTGCAATTCGCGCATTTGTCTCTGTCAGGCCAATTAACGTGTCATCGGTGTAACGGAGATAGATGCCTGAAATTTAGAATATTCGAAGTTCGCGGTGGTAGGCAGACTGGTTCTGTCAAGTACTGTCTGAATAACGCTCTCTCTGTATAAATTTGTACATACAACGATGTTTTTTTTAAATAAAACTATGAAAACGGATAAACTCGCGTATATTAACTAATTATTTCATGAGTAATCCTCGCGGTAACCGAAGAAGTTGTTTTTTTATTGACATTTTTAGGGTATCGTAGTAGACAAGGAGCCCTTATAATTACGCCATGTCTGTCTGGTGCCGTGTGCCCCGTGTGGTGACGGCAGTAAGAATACATATTTTGTCACCACCCCAACTCCTCCTGCGGGTGTCGTAAGAGTCGACTAAGGGATTGAAGTGTCACTGACTATTTTTTGATAAAAGATTGATAATGGGCAGCAGCGTTATCATAGTGGACACATTACTGCGACCGTCAATCCGCTTGCCCAGCGTGGCGACTATGGGCATTTACCCACAAAACAGATTGTTCTGTGCATTTACCTCCTAATGCGTCTATACGCATGGTTAATGGGAGAGGCTTACGTCCAGCAGTGGACTATCAAAGGCTGATGATGATGATGATGATGATTATGATGTCTGTCTGTCCGTCTGTCTGTCCGCAGCATAGTTCAGTGGCTGTTAGCACTGGAAATCTGCAATTTGGTACAGGTACTGTAAACTGGGGTTTTATTGGTCAATTTTAAAGTTTAAACTTCAATAACTTTTAAAATTAGGCGTAAGAAGTCCGACAACATAATGGTAACATCAACTTTTTGTCTTCTTTCAATGTAATAGGTAGCACATTACGATACATACAAGTGCGAATAAAATGAAGTTCGTATTTCGAAGTTACGAATTTCGTTTTCGCACGTGTATCGTACGACGTTTTTCAGTAGGTACAGTCGAGTGCATTAATATATAGACACATTTGTAAGGGATCAGTATGGAGAAGTGTATACACGGTGTTTCACTTAACACCAAAAACCAGAAAACCGTTTGTTCAGAATCGGGAGTAGAATCGATTAAACTATATCTTGATGGGGGTAATATTTTTATTTTTTTTTGTATTTTTAGTTATTTTTTACGTGCCCAGTCTACAAATTCGTAATACAACATTGTGCATATCGCACTGCTGAAGGTTGTATACCTTTTTCAGTATTTAGGGGTATTTTGGTAATAATGGCTGGTTAGCTGGTTACCTGGACGATTATTTTTTTCGCTACGAGTTTGACGTTGCTTGTCAATTTAATTGATGATCAAACGAACTTACCAAGTGAAGTTCGATCACAATTATGTGAGCAACTTCATTCGACGCGATTTAAGGTTTACATATTGTAGCAGCGCCCCACGCATCAGCCTTGCACGGTGTTTAAAGGTTTTTTTTTTTTTTTTTTTTTATGTTAGCAACACTAAAAAAACATTCCCACTATCTTTCACCCCCTCTATCGGGGTTCCATAGTCGGCTCACTGACTGCCTCGTTCGAATCATTTTGTTTACAGTATTAATGTTGAGAATTTATTTCACTTTTTGTTATAAGTGGGTAGGGTGACGTTAGACAAAACTGTCCTTTAATATTGAGGGTGGGTTGTTATAAATCGCGTCGAATGAAGTTGCTCACATAATTGTGATCGAACTTCACTTGGTAAGTTCGTTTGATCATCAATTATATTTCACAACTTCATTCTTTGCGATTTAAGGTTTACATATTGTAGGATGTTCAAAGCACAAATGTGAAATAAATTTCAAACGCAGAGACGAAACGTAAAATAAACAGTAAAGTTACTCTCAGAACAGCAAATCTTTTATTAGGTAAGTTTAAAATAAACTAAAGAGTTTTAATTCTTATTTTGATTTAGGTATTTAACATTATGCTAATCATGGTTATTATAAAATTTATGAATTATTTTTATTTTACAGGTTTTTTGACGATGACGACAAATATCTTAGCAAATTGATAGCAATCATCTACAATTTCATTATTATGAAACTAGGCAAAAATAAAAGAAAAAATCGCTTCAACTGGCAATTTTGCGTATGATGTCTACACTGACAACGAACTTGTTGGCTATACCAACATAGAAGTGGCAGAATGCCTAGTGCTATACTGTGCAGTGAACATAATATGTGTTGATACCACTATTGTGAAATCCAGCGACTCAATATTTGCGATGAGTCTTTGGCATATGTTTTTTTTTTTTTTGTAACTGATAAATAAAGTGTCTATGTTGAAACCGCAAAGTGAATTAGTTATTATTTTAGTACGTCTGTATACATTGAGATGACAAAGTTCTGGTTTCTCGTCAAAAAATGGAAGTTAATATCGGTTGTGTACAATTCCGCCGAGAATTTTTATTATAAATTTCGGAAGTAGTTGTACTTCTGTGTGTGTGTCAATATTTTGTGTTCGGATCAATATAAAGATTTGTACGCAGTGTGCGGTAGCCAGGGCCAATAAAATAAGTGTTTCTAGATCTTCATTAGGCCATTTAAGTGTCAAAAAATTTAGCATCTCGCTAGAATGTGTTTTTTCCAATAATGACAGCGCATATCTATAATTATTAATAGTTCCATATTTGAATCAAATATTTGGATGGAGTTGTATGGATTCTGAAACCAATAACTATTCAAAGAATGGAAGCCAGGGTTGTGTTGGCCAATGCATTTTTAAAATGAAGTCTGTTAATTAAAGCGAATGAAGGAAATGCATAAAAAGTTTTAAGTTTCTGCTGGAAAAGCGTTACTTTATTATTATATTTTTATTGTAAAAGCGTATTTGAGGCAATATTGTTTTTAATCGGCTTGCAAATAAATCTACTTCCGGTTCAACAAGTATTTGTTTTATTTGTTTATAGGCATAATTTCCTAACTCCCATCCAGTCGCTAAATTATCTACGAGATAATTGATCAGCGTGTATATTTTTCTTAGTGTTCATGTATGAAGCAAAAAACATAATTTCACAATTGTATATATTGTGGGCAAAAACATTTTTAAGCCAAAAACGCTACTTTTAATTTCAAATTATTAATGTGACATCTTAGTTCCGTATCTTTCCAATAACAGTGTGCTTCTTTACCAACGTTGAAAGCTCCCCAGCCAGTAGTGGAAGCATTAGAAAATAATTATTATTGCTTGAATCTGATTTTAACCTGAAGGGATTAAATTTTAGTTATGTCCACCACATTTGCAGAGGTACGATGACTAATTAATTTTGCGATATTCCGTAATTTATACTTTATTAACTTCTGACGACGGGACGGTAGTCTTAATTGCATATAATATGTTTCGAATTGAATATAAATAACAAGATATAAATAACTCTTTGCATCCAAGGTATTCATAAACTAGTTTTAGAATCCTTGTAAATATGTACGGTGATCATGATTAAACCATCGCTAAACAATTAAATTCATATAAAATATCCAACATAAATTGGAGATAATATTTTCCGTGTGGTTCGTAAATGGGTATTAAATAATACGCATCTTATAAGTCTATTGGAGACACATGTAACAATTATTTTTTATTAATTTTGAAGCTGTGTGGTAATCTTCCATTTGAAAATGTGGTGGTTTTTACAAATGTATTCATACATTTTAAATTTAATATATCAATATTATTAACAGTAAGGGTACAATGTCACGTCATCTGTTAGCATATTTTAGTAAGTATTAAATACGTGTAACAGAAGATCCAGCAAGGAATTTGTTGGTGTGATGGCGTTGATTTAACACTTTGAGCGCGGGGAACTCTCGAGGGGAGTTCTCTGTGGGAGGTCAATTTTTGCTAAAAAGCGGAAAAAATCACGGGATCGGCTATGAGCGTAGCGCGTAGCACTCGTCCGCAATGAAATTGTTAACAGTTTATTAATAGACATTTTGTAATCAAGTTTTTCTTGTTCATATTTAGATTATTAGGTAGAAATAGGAGGCGATAATGATAAAATAGATATCTCTTGACCCTCCATGATAAAATAACGGGATCACTAGTTGACCAGGACCCTGATTTCTGACCAGGAGCGAGAGGAGTGCAGCAGACGTCCAGTGTATTGTACCTCGTGTGTTATTGTTTCTGCTCGTATATGCGAGGCGTGCGCACGCGCTCGCGGCCCCTGCGGTAGCAGGCGCTGTAGCTGGCGGCGGGCGACGGCGCCGGCGCGGGCAGCGCTGCGGCACGATGGCGCCCTGCATCCGGCGAGGGATATGTCGTGTTCCGATGCAGAGTGTTGTAGTTTACATGACCTCTCTCACGGCGGTGTCTATTCTTCATGATGAAATTTTCTTTATTAAATAAATTATACAGTTAGTGTGTATCTTTCTTTTAAATGTATTAACGGTCTACGCTTTAGCTTATTAGTCTCGTTCTGCATTATTTACAGTAACTTATCCTTTAAATTTTCATTTATTGCAGAAATGCCAAAATTCCTTCTCGTTTTTGTCTGTATAAAATGAGAATCGCATAGAACACGACATGCGTCGCTTATAGGTTTTAGAAGGGGTATGACTAGAAGGTGGCAATTGGCCATATATGACCTTCTTCAGCTAGTTTGTCCAGTCAATTGACGATTTCCTCGTCCAATTTTATTTCCTCGAGCGAGAACAGTGTGCATTCAGTGGGTACATTCTGGTGCCGATGACCGGTTGACGTGTCAGGTTGAAAAGATGTCGTGCGTACAGAATCTGGGCTGGGCTGTGCTGATGGTGCTCGTGTGATGATCCCAAAATTGGAGATACAGGCGTACATAGCTAAATTGTTAGCTAGTTTGGCGTAACAGTACCTTTGTATGGTTACCCTTTAAACGTGACAGTAACAGCCCCATTTGGCACTACGCATACGATTAAGTTTTCCTTTTGTTTCTATTTTTAGCATCAAATAGACATTTTTCATTTCATTTCATCAGCGTTGTAGAAACTGGACCTTGCTGAAATTCAGCGGTAGCTACATATTCGGACAGTATCTGCCCGATTTGGCAGTAACGCATCAGTGTTGCAGAAACTCTGCGTTGCCGAAACTGGGCCTTGCGTTGTAGAAAACTGCGTTGTAGAAATTCAGCGTCAGCTATTGTTAGCTAGCTTGGTGTAACAGTACCTTTGTATGGTTACTGGTTTAGTCTTAAAACATGAGTAGCATGACAGTATCTGCCCGGTTTGGTAGTAACGTATCAGCGTTGCAGAAACTTGGCCTTGCGTTGTAGAAATTCAGCATCAGCTATTGTTAGCTAGCTTGGTGTCGACGTTGTTAGAAACTCGACGTTGAAGAAAACTCGGTGGCGTTGCATATATTCGGCGTTAGCTATTGTTAGCTAGCTTGGCGTAACAGTACCTTTGGGCTACTTGTTACCCTTTATGCATGACAGTATCTGCCCTGTTAGCAGTAACGTATCAGCGTTGTAAATATTCTGCGTTGCAGAAACTCGGCGTTGCAGAAACTCGACGTTGAAGAAAACTCGACGTTGAAGAAAACTCGGCGTTGAAGAAAACTCGGCGTTGCATATATTCGGCGTTAGCTATTGTTAGCTAGCTTGGCGTAACAGTACCTTTGGGCTACTTGTTACCCTTTAAGCATGACAGTATCTGCCCTGTTAGCAGTAACGTATCAGCGTTGTAAATATTCTGCGTTGCAGAAAACTCGACGTTGAAGACTTTAAGCATGACAGTATCTGCCCTGTTAGCAGTAACGTATCAGCATTGTAAATATTCTGCGTTGCAGAAAAACTCGACGTTGAAGACTTTAAGCATGACAGTATCTGCCCTGTTAGCAGTAACGTATCAGCATTGTAAATATTCTGCGTTGCAGAAAACTCGACGTTGGAGACTTTAAGCATGACAGTATCTGCCCTGTTAGCAGTAACGTATCAGCATTGTAAATATTCTGCGTTGCAGAAAACTCGACGTTGAAGACTTTAAGCATGACAGTATCTGCCCTGTTAGCAGTAACGTATCAGCATTGTAAATATTCTGCGTTGCAGAAAACTCGACGTTGAAGACTTTAAGCATGACAGTATCTGCCCTGTTAGCAGTAACGTATCAGCATTGTAAATATTCTGCGTTGCAGAAAACTCGACGTTGGAGACTTTAAGCATGACAGTATCTGCCCTGTTAGCAGTAACGTATCAGCTTTGCAGAAACTCTGCGTTGTAAAAACTTGGCGTTGAAGATAGCTCGGCGTTGAAGATAACTCGGCGTTGAAGAAAATTCGGCGTGTTGCTTGACGTGCGAAGGCTTGAGCACGGAAACGTTGAATGATTCGAACGAGGCAGTCAGTGAGCCGACTATGGAACCCCGATAGAGGGGGTGAAAGATAGTGGGAATGTTTTTTTAGTGTTGCTAACATAAAAAAAAAAAAAAAAAAAACCTTTAAACACCGTGCAAGGCTGATGCGTGGGGCGCTGCTACAATATGTAAACCTTAAATCGCAAAGAATGAAGTTGTGAAATATAATTTGTATGTTTATATTCCGTCGATATTTCTAATTATCATGTCGTTTAGATTCACAAATCACGAACGTTCAATACTGTGAAATGGTAAGAACGCTAGCACGCTGCAATGACAATGTCAATTTAGCTGAAAGGAATTATCACGAGGAGTTTGGTGTAGCCGTGTCGTATGCCACCATGGCCGCAGCTACTCAACGACTTCGGGACTACGGTTTACTACACCAATGGCCAGAGAAAGGCATGATGAAAATGAACCCTGATTTCGAAGAGGCCGTCTTAGAGTATTTTCGCGTTAATCCGACGGCTAGCACACGTACGACAAGCTGGTCGTCGGTTAACTGTGATCATAAGAATATTTCGAGAATTTTAAGAGATGACCAGCAACACCCTTTACAGTATCGGCTATGTCAAGAGCTGCTCAACCCCCTAGAGTATGTGCCCCGCCCGTGAACATCTGCGAAAACCGTAACTTGTAAATAAAATTGTAAATAAGTTTTATTATAATTTTTATGTACATACATAATTGGTCATTACTTATGTAAATATCTATGAATTGAAATAGTTTTTTTTTATTTTTCTTGCGTAATATAGTTTTATACTTTAACATTTCTGAGAGAGGATTCGGTCGTTCGTGTGGTATAAAATACCTACGTATGAAAACGAACAATCCCGTGTAAGTAAAAAAGACATGGCGATACTCGCATGGCGGTGATAGTTCGCCGCTGCAATAGTTCATTGTTGACTCGCTTGAGGTGAGACTAAGTGCCTGAAGAGCTCGTTCCCACATGTCGACTGTCGGGCCGATTTTCAATCGTGTGTCGGCGTCACTGTTCCTACTATGTAGGTTGTCGGACCGATTTTTAATCGGGTGTCGGCGTACTGTTCAATCAGTGGCAGCGACGCGCGGGCGTCTGAGGGGGTGTGGCGCGGGCGGAGTCGGCCCGACACCCGACAAAATGTGAACATCGCCATATTTACTAGTACGCGAGCGAGATCCGACACGATTTTTTATCGGACTGGGAGGGCTGGCGAAACGGACTACATGCTATGAACTAACGGCTATAAACACGAGCAAAAGATACACACTCTCGTGTAAAAAAAAGAGACCCGGCCCTCCAGCCCTTCACAACATTGGCCGAACATAGTAGATCATAATATGGACGCAGCTATACAAGTTCTAAAGTTGCGTCCCGTACGATCGCCTATGTTCGGCAACTGTGGAGGAGGGCCTTTAGACTTCACTTTCTGTCCGCCCGTCTGTGTCCGCTTGTCTGTAACAAGGTTGTTATTTTATGAACTGTGATAGCTAAACAGTCGATTTTTTACAAATATAATGTTAACATATTACTGTTGCCACAGATACACCACACACCACCATACAACACCATTAGGGAATATTTCGCACTTTGTGTAGGAGGCACTCCAGTTGGCGTATTACATTATGACTCTCGCTTCCACCTGTATAGGTACTAATGGGAGCAAGAGGCAAAACGCAAATACATGTGAAGTATCAGCATAAGCAAGCAGTCATAACGGATAGTATCATAATCAGGGTCCAGTTCTATACAGATACAATTTACAAGCGGCAGTCTCTTTCTAACTTACTTTGCTAAAAAGAGACTGCTGCTGGTGGTAAAAAGAGATAGAAATATTCCCAAATGTCATGCATGACTAAAAAAACTCTTTCTCGATACCTACATTTGATAAGAACAAGACTTTTTAATTCTAAGGTTTAACAACTGACCTTTTTATAAACTTTTTGTTAGAAGATATTATGTCTTTTTAATTCTTAGGAGCGACATGTCAACTGACAGTTTTCAAATAAACCCAGTGACATCACAGGTAATTCTGAAATAGAAAACGTACGTACATCTCTTTTTGACACCGAATTTAATTGGCAAGCAAGATAAGGATAGTTGTATAATAAATGTTGTACTACATCTATGCTTTAGTCCTTAATCCCTGGTGCAACTGGCCTAATTTGAAAACGCGCGAGTATCATAAGAAATCGAACTTGTACCTAATTACAACCTTGTCATTTTGAATGTTGGGTTAAGTTTGCTTAGCTGTCCCATATGAAGTTTACTGTGACAAAGCTTTAAAGTGGTTTACAGCGACATAGCTGTCTATTGGTAAACCTTATGTCGTTGCAATAATGTACACAAACAAATAGTTTCAAGGTTTATGATGGTAGCTAGCAATTGTTTTATTGAGTGTAGAGTTAAAAGTCGAGTAGAGCTATACAGAATATCAAAAATCCATTAAAAAAATAAATAAACAACAGATTAAAAAATGAATACTATACATAAGTTTAAAAAAATAAAAATCAGTTGGGGTGTCTGAGGTTTTGACTGTTACCAGAAACACGGTGTATATATTAATGCCCTTGACTGTACATATTAAAGCCTTTCGAAGATTTCGACCTCACGTAAAATGAACCTGCAACCTTAAAAATGTATTTTTAGAAAAATTAAACATTGTGATTAAAGTTAATCTGACATTGGGCTTAATTTGATAGCTTAATAGCACATTACGACACAAGTGTGAAAAATATGAAATTCGAAACGAGTGGCAATGGTTTAAAACACGACCGAAGGGGTGTTTAAAATCAACACGAGTTACGAATTTCCTTTTCGCACGTGTCTCGTACGACTTTTTAGTACAAATGGACCCTCCGAAGTTTTGGACCTGACGTAAAATGAGCCACTTCTCGCACTAGCGCGTAAAAAAGGCGCCATCTGTACTAAAATAATTATGTTTTTAGGGCACCTAATTGCACATAAACCCTTACAGGAATATTTTATTAAGGAAAGAGAGACACGTGCAGCACACGTTTTTGGTGTGGCCCGCCCTTAAAAGTGTTCAGCTTTAACTGGTCAAAGGTAGTATCGGTCCGGTAATATCATATGATCATGATTGATCTGCAAAACTGTTTGCCAAAACTAGGATTTATTTATTTATTTATTTATTTATTTAAACTTTATTGCACAATATAAAAGAGTACAAATGGCGAACTTAACGCCTTAAGGCATTCTCTACCAGTCAACCATTGGGCTAAACAGAAAGCTTTGGTTTGGTGCAGGATTTAAACTTTAGTGATATTGATTCTTTAATCAAGTCAATTATTATTTTATATAAATAAAATACTTGTACTTACACAAATACAAAATTTTAATACATATTATATAACATAGACATATTTACATACATACATATACATATATATATATATATTTGTACCTGGTGCGAGACAAGACACAACACTTAGTCGCGAATATTTTCGAACAAATGCTTACGCAACATATTTTTAAATGAAATTTTGCTTTGAGCTTGTCTGATGGACAGAGGGAGAGCATTCCACAGCCGAATTGCCTGGCAGGTGAATGAGTTCGACATGAATCCAGTTCGGTGAGGGAGGACGCCAAGCTTCAGGGTCCGTGAGGTACGCAACTCACGCCCCGGACGAGCAGTTACAAAAACAAATTTGGACCTAAGATACTTGGGTGAAAGAGGATCAAATAAAATAGAATACAGGGTACATAAAATTCGCAATGACCTGCGTTCACGAATTGGGAGCCATTTAAGTTTGCGGCGAAAAGCAGAAACATGGTCATATTTGCGAAGGTTAAAAATGAATCTGATGCAGTTATTTAATAGGCGATCTAATTTAGATAACGAGGCTTGGGTTATGTTGGTGCAACAAACATCAGCGTAATCAATAATCGGTAAAATAAGAGTCTGGACTAAAAGAGTTTTAGTGGTTACCGGTAGGAAATTTTTATGCCTATAAAGCACCCGCAAGGTGTTTATCACCCTACGACTGACGTCCGATACCTGAGGCTCCCATGATAAGCAGCTATCGATAACTAAACCTAGATTCTTAACATGCGCTGACAAGGGAATTGCGGCGCCGTCATATAGAATTGGTTCCATATGAGACAAATCAGCTGAAGAAAGCAGGCGAGTACTTCCCAGGACTATAGCCTGACACTTGGCAGGGTTAACTGCGATTCCGAAATCACGAGACCAAATACGAATACGATTAAGATCGTCGTTAATTTTATCAACCGCATTGTTTATGTCATAAGTATTTGCCTGCGTATAAAGCTGCAAGTCATCGGCGTATAGATGGTAAGAGCAGTTAATATGAGAAGTAATAAGATTGATAAATATGGAGAAAAGAAGAGGCGAAAGTATACCACCCTGCGGAACGCCAGAAGATAACTCTAGCCAATCCGAATAAGACTGACCAGTGCGAACCGCCTGCCGGCGATCCCGAAGATAGGTTGTGAACCAATCACCGACTGATGATGAAATATTTAACTGCCTCAATGTAGCAAGTAAGATTTCATGGTTAACAGCATTGAACGCATTAGAGAAATCGATCAAGACCAATACAGTTAGCAGAGAGTTCTCCATTCCTAGTCTGACATCCTCAACCACGTTCAACAGGGCAGTCGAAGTGCTGTGCCCAGGACGAAAACCAGATTGAAAGGGCGAGAGTAGTTGATTAGAATAGATGTGGGCAGAGAGTTGCTTGTGGACTACAGCTTCTAGAATTTTTGACATGAAAGGGAGAATTGAAATAGGCCGAAAATCTTTAAGCGAAATGGGGTTAGAAGTTTTTGGTAAAGGTATGACATATGCGTTACGCCACGCTGAAGGAAAAACCCCATTGAACAGAGAAGAGTTAATCACAGAAGTGATAACTGGGAGTATACATTCTAAGATGCAAATAATCATAAACCTACTTAAATCATCATGACCAACTGCATTGGACTTAATGGACAAAATAACTTTACGGATCTCATCATCAGTGGCGGGAGAAAAAGAGAATGTATTAGATGTACAAGGTAAGGCCGAAATATGAGAGATACTTAAATTTTTGGTCATAAGGTCCAACGACGAGCTCTTAGCAAAGTGTTGATTCAAATCATTGCTGGAAAAAGAAGAGAAAGAATTGCATGAGCTTTGGCATTTGATAACACCAATCGATTTCAAAAATTTCCAAGTATCAGCTTGTGATGAATTAATAATGTTATCATAGATATATTTACGCTTGGCCGCTCTCACCATCCGATTACACCGATTTCTAGCAGTCTTATAGAGTTGCCAATCATCATCACACCTGCTACGTTTGAATTTGCGGAACGCTCGATCACGCTTTGTCATGGCTATCCGGACACCTCTCGTAATCCAGGGCGCAGGAGATCGTTTCAATTTGACAGAGCGGGTCGGTGCGTGAAGATCGTAAAGTTTTAAAATAGTCTCATTGAGCAGAGCTACCCCTTCGTCCACAGACGATGCTGCAAGTACCGGTGTCCAGTCCACAGCGCACGCGTCACGCTTTAGAACTTCAATATCTAACCTCGCAAAACTTCGTAGTTTGAGAACAGTGGGTTGAGGTTTGGGAGGTCGGATACGATAGCTCATAAATATAAGGTCATGATGAGAGAACGCAGGCGCTGAGATCTGGCCAACCCTATCGACAAGCTCTGTGGACGAAGTGAGAATCAGGTCAAGCCATGAATCCGCCGCGTGGTGGGTATGATGAGTGGAGTTAAGCGTAAGCACATGGAGACCAGCCGAACCCACAATTTCTCTAAGTTTTCTAGATCTAGAGTTTACATTTAAGAGATTGGTATTAAAATCGCCCATGATTAGGTGATGTGAGTACACGGCGCTAAGTGGAGCTAATAAAGAGTCGAATTCAGAAAAATAATCAATATTTGGAGGGCAATAGACCACACCAAGGACCGCCAACGATCCCCGCACATTGATTTCGAGGAAAAGATATTCAATCGAGCCAGAGTAATTAGAGGAAGATGTTGAGATAATTTTAAATGAAATATTACTGCGGAGGTATATGGCAACACCACCACCACGCTTACCAGTGCGATCGTTACGCACTAATACGAAACCGGATAGTCCATAAGAAGTGGAGGGTAGATCGGGTTTAAGCCACGTTTCCGAAACCAATATGGCGTGCACGTTACTACACAAAGAAAAGGTGTCTAAGAAATCGTTATAGTGGCTCGCAATACTTTGAGCATTGATATGGCAGATGTTGATAAGGTTGCTGGAGTTTCCAAAAGTGGCCATCAAACGGTTCCCAAGAGTATCAGGATCCCCGTCCGAACTCGGAGTATCAAGTGAGTGGAACGAAGCAGACAAGTCACAAGCAGATAGAAATTCATCATCCGACATATTTCACTTCGAGGTACAAATACAAAAAATATATATATATAATAAAATATATTATTATACTAAATATAATAAATATAATAATGTTATAATATACCTGTATAGACACTTTATAAATAAGTTTCCAAAATACAGGTTCGGTTTACCCTGCCGGTTGACCAATATTACAAAACAAACATTCTTATAATAATTAAACAAAGACCCATAAAACAGGAGAAAAATAGCAATACAAATGAGAAAAATACAATAATAAAAAAAAAGATTACAAAAAAAGAAGGAAAAAGTTAAGTGGAGTTACATTTCAAATAAAAATCGTTACTGCGCAAAAACAAAACGCAAACTCAACATCTATCACTGTCACAATGACGGCTACTGAATTTAATTTAATTCACCTGCAAAAAGTTGAATCCAGCAAAAGTTGACAACATGCACGGTAGACAATTAAATAGTTATCAGGACAAAATAACATGTTTGTTGAACAGGAAACTTGTGACTAATAACTACTAACTCACTCAAGCTACGTGGTAGGGTCGGCTAGCGCTTCGATGCAGGTCTCCTAGGCGCCGTCGCTGCTGCCCCTTTGCTAGTGACCACAGAGCCCTGACTGGTGGAAGAGGTTGCTACAGGGGCCGCAGGAGGAACTTTTACACCACCGGAGGCCGTGTCAACCACCAGCGCAAGCTCGGACAGCGCCGAAGATCGGTCAGCGGGCGGCGGCGACACAGTGGCAGAGCGTACAGCTTCAGAGCCCCCGGCCGGGTGCTGCGACATCAACGCTTGTAGCTGTTCATCAGAATGTACCCGCTGCTTTGTCCCTGAGGGCAATTTGACGAAGATATTGCCATCCATTGTCCACACTCTGCGGATACCATAAAACTCCCGGGCTGCATGGAACAAAGTTTGCCTCTCACGAGTGAGGAACTCTGAAATAACTATTGATGTGCCCTTCAATGCTGTTTTTTTAGCCCATACAGAGCTCCTCAACTGCACATCACTGAATCGCACCAAAACAGGCCTAGAGCGCCCACTCCTCAATGTGCCGAGCCTATGGCAGATCAGAATAGAGGCCTTATTAACTTCTGCAAGCTGTAGACGACTGCTGCAGATAGTAGCTACAGTACCAGAAATGTCTTCTCCATTTTCCTCCGGAATGCCAGAAAACAGCAGAAATTTTCTCCGGTGCCGCATCTCAATAGTGTCCACCATACTCATGACACCAAGAATCTGCTGCTGAAGGAGGTTTAGCATACCCGATACATGTTCCTTGAAACTATTTACCTCCTTGCTTAGGCTACTGACAGTTGGATGAGTATGGGGTGACGCCACCTTCAGTGCTGCATCCAGCTCTCTGAACCGTTTGGTAATAGATGCCTCCATCTTCCTTTGTGTCTCCAGGATAGTGTTTACTGCATCCATATTCATCCCAAGTGCCAGTGATATATTTAAGAGTGACAGTTGACAAGTGTAAACAAGAGTGCAAAGGTCAACAGGCAGGTTTGTGCTGATTTTTACACTAAATACACATTAGAAATTACTTCCTTTACTATACACCAATATTTAGACCAAAAGCTATTAACTTATGCAAAAAAAAAATTTCTAACTTTTCAATATAAATTAATAAATAGACTTTGTGTACAGATGCGACTTATTACTTTTTATACACCTACCCGAAAAAAGATTTACTATATCTAATCTTTACATATCTTAAAGATAACTCGTCGTCAAGCACTTTATTGTGTGTATAGTATTATATAGTATAGTATTTTAGCATATATAATGTCCCACTGCTGGGCACAGGCCTCCTCCCATATATGAGAGGGATTGGGCTATAGTCCCCACGCAGGCCCTAAGCGGGTTGGGAACTTCACATACACCTTTGAATTTCTTCGCGGATGTATGCAGGTTTCCTCACGATGTTTTCCTTCACCGAAAGCTAATGGTTAATATCATCTGATATTCCGTACATAAGTTTCGGAAAAACTCATTGGTACGAGCCAGGATTTGAACCAACGACCTCCGGATTGAAAGTCAAACGTCTAAACCACTGAGCCACCACCGCCATTTAGGGATCATCCATTAATTACGTCACACCAATTTTATGATTTTTTGACCCCTCCCTCCCCCCTTGTCACACTTCGTCACAATTAACTACATCCTCCCCTCTTAGTGTGACGTCACATGTAGATTTTTAGTTTAAGAAGGTAAAAATTACACCACTTTGAAAGTAACTTTTTATTAGGATTTGCATAAAAGGGTTTGTCAAATTAACGAAGAAAAAATTTACTTATTCTTCCTCCGTCCGATTTTGGATTTTCTATTCTTGATGTCCATGTATTTATGTATGTGAGGATTGTGACGTCACAAACATAAAACTCTTCCCTCCCCCCTGTCACGATATGTCACATTTTGTGGACCCCCTCCCTCCCACTTGAGGTGTGACGTAATTAATGGATCATCAACTATCTACTAACTATCAACTAACGTTTCGTGAGCATGCGGTCAATGTTGCGAAGAAAGCGGCTCAAAAACTTGGATTTGTATTGCGTAATTCCCAGTCGTTCTCGCCCATGGCCCTGCGCGCTCTATACTCGGCTCTCGTTCGAAGCGTACTGGAATCGAGTGCAACAGTTTGGACTCCCCACGAAAATTCCTACATACTTATGCTAGAAAAAGTTCAGAAAAGATATTTGCGGCATCTGTACCGGAGTCAATTTAATTATTTTCCCTATATGTACCCAACGCGATTTCTGCTAGGTATGTTAGGATACGAATCGTTGGAAATCAGGCGATACATGGCGCTGGCGAAGCTCGCGCTGGGTCTCATGCATAACAGGGTGGACTGTGTAGACCTAGTGGGCGACGTAGTAAGGCTGTACGCGCCCTTAGCGCTTGTGCGCCTGCGCAGCGCGCGGCTCCTGGCGCCGCCGCCCGCGCGCAGCGGCCTGCTGCGCCAGGCGCCGCTGCACGCCGCACTCACGCTGCTCAACTCCGTGCTCAAAGCGGCACCGCATACTGACGTATTTGCAACCGAATGGCACCAACTTGTAAGAGGATGTAGAACAGTTTTTGAATCTCTGTACTGAATTTTTGTAGTGTTTAAAATGTAGGTTAAGCTAGAATTAAGTTTGTAATCTTTTGGCGTAAGCTGTAATTACAAATTCCTTTTGAAATAAACAAATAAACAAATAATAATCATCCCTATGTGTGTATTCTAAGGGATTCAAGGGAAACAGTAGTAGTACTAGATGGAAAGTAAAAGATACATTAGGTTACCTAATGCAGTATCTATCGCGCTCGCTCTGATATATTTGAGAGAGCGCCATGGCCTGCTTTATGTATCGAGTAAAACCTAACGTGTGGCCGTTTGGCCGTGTGGTGACGGCAGTAAGAATACATTTGTCACCACCCGAACTCCTCCTGCGGATGTCGTAGTCGACTAAGGGATTGAATTGTCACTGATCATTATTTGATAAGAGATTGATGATGGACAGCAGCGTCATCATAATGGACACATTACTGCGATCGCCAATCCGCTTGCCTAGCGAGGTGATTATGGGCATTTGACATCCTAATGCGTCTGTACGTATAGTTAATAGAAGAGGCCTACGTCCAGAAGTGGACTATCATAGGCTGATGATTATGATGCTGAAAACCTAACGTTACCACAGGGATCGGATAGGTACCGGTTTTTTCTCTATACCTACAAAAGAACGGTTCGAATTCCGTTATTTTTCGTTCTTAGGTACCTAATTGTGGTATAATTCAAAAATATAATACGATGTTTATAATTACATAAAATGTTGAGTACGACATCATCGTCATCATCAGCCCATGATAGTTCACTGCTGGACGCAGGCCTCTCCTATTAACTATGCGAATAAACGCACTAGGAGGTAAATGCCCATAATCGCCACGCGCCACGCGAATATGTCCACTATGACGACGCATCATCAATCTTTTATAAAATAATGGTCAGTGACACTTCAATCCCTTAGTCGACTCTTACGATACCCATGGGAAGTGGGGTGGTGACTAATGTGTTACAGCCGTCATCCTACGACATACCTAGTCAAGCAATAATCAAATGTAATAACTTATAAGGGGTGTACCGATAAAAACTAGCAAAAATTAAAAAATCGGGTCAATCTAGTTAAAAAGCTATAATTTCTAGCTTTTGTAATTAACTATGTCTTAAATTAGCTAACTTTAGTCCTTTTTTGTTGCTACTGCCATTTCAGTATTCACAATACAAGTTCTCCCGAACCCCTCCCGAATCTATTTTTCCAAGCTCTTTTTTTATTCCTCACTGCAGGATTTCATGTTCTGCAAAAGTATTATATTTCTGCCTTGGGCGCAATAATACTTTGTGAAGGGAATTATGTCAGATTTTAAGTGAATTTTCTATGGGTCTTTAGTCAATTATTTGATCATAATACAAATCTTAGTCTCTTTGGCATAGTTATATGAAGCGTAATCAGCGCCAAAACTAGTAAGGATTATCATTCATAAGTCAAGGATATCTTAAGGAACACGGGAAGAATGGATGGCATGTATATTGACGACAGTCCCATCAATTAGAAAACTGTATACAAAAAAGTAACAAATTTTTGGAAAAGGTTTCGAAGAACTGTACTGTGAGTGCCGGAAATGCAGTAGTGACACGTAAGCACATAACTCTATAGATCTGTTTTTATTATTTGAAATGTACAGTTTTTATCGGTACACCCCTAATAATTATATTCTAGTAAATTGCAAAATCCATACCTACCAATTATTGCAAACATTTCTAAACACTCAGCGATTGCAAAAACCATTTCACCAAGAAACGTAAAACATAAATGCCTTTCGCAACGAAAGCGGTATCCCGCTTTCGAAAATTTAATATTGCCTCCAAAAAGTCCAAAATAATCGCACATTTCTATGACTTAATACCTTTCATAAGTACGTGGAAATTACTTGAAAAGTGGTATACCATTTTTAAACGAGATCACGACATCCTTTTTAACGCAAAACGGCTTATCCTTCTTTAAAAATCTAACATTCTTCCGCAACGCTCTAAGAAATTTTCATTTTTCTCAACAAGCCTTTTATTAAGTACATAAAATTATGTATCACAATAATCCTCATTTAATAACCTTTTGATTCATGTAAAAATAATTAAAATCGGTTATTTAGTTTAGGAGATATAGGTAAAAATGTAAACATTCAATTTTCACGGAACGAATGAACTTAAGTCCTTCCGGTATTAACCGTCCGCCACGCAAAAGTAGTATACTATTTATTGATTCTAATATCTAAAGGACGTAAAAGCCGCCAGTTTACGTATATTTTCATACATTTTGTGCATTTGGTTTGAATAGCAGGTCTATTAGTATTCGAGTAATGTAGGGTAAATGTACGTTTAAGGCGTGAGTGAATTTTTATATCGCTTTAAACTTGTTTACATTCAATCATGTGGGGATTACGTTAATTTTTAATGAGAAAAGGGTATCGATCTCAGTTTACCTATTTCATAAAAAAAGATACGTGGATAAGGGCTGTAGAAAAAGATTTGTATAGGTACTAGAAGAACTTTACCCTTGTAAAACAAGTAGATACTTATTTGGTGTGGTTGCAAAAAAAATGTAGGTATAGGTATGTACATATTGTACAGACCTACAGATCCTACAGACAAACTCTGAAGAGTTTTGTAGGACAATTACAAATTGTAAGACTGTAATCCACATGTACTAATAATAATAAATAAATAAATAATAAAGGCCCTTAAGTGTGAGAAATAATGATTATAACATAACTACATATTATAATTATCACGATATCACAAAAATGTTAATAGTATAACCTCAGTTTATAGTGCAACCTCAACGTTGATCCTCTTCTTCTGCTTGGTCTAATTTTCTGGTATTGTAATATAAGTAGGTACTTAATATGTTATTGTATCTAATTGAAGGGACGTTTACGGAAGCAGCATGGCAGACTACCCTGGTCGACACCTACGGTCATTATAAATACTCCTTCAGAGCTGTCGACCAGTCTAAGCAGCTGTATGTTTCTATATGTGAAGTGCGGTGGCCCTCGAAAGAGTTTCCACGGAAGATCAGCGTCTGGGTATCCGAAAGGTACTCTGACACATGCTGAGTGGCGGCCTTTTTCTTTGTTTGTTTGTTTTATTAATTATACCTTCTGTTCTAGTTTAGCATTCTAAATAAATAATATTTCATTTTTCATATTTCATTTAATGAAAACAAAATTAAACGTCATAATTTTTAAGTCACGAAGTTAAATTGTGTAACAACTTTTGGCACTGAAAAAGGGCCACAAATTCAAATTATTTATGAACAATCTTCTTTTGAATTTGCCCAATTTTACTGCCGAAGGTTGTTGGACAGAACTAGTATACCACATAGTTGGTATGACTAACTCTCGTAAGTGATTCGTAACACTATAGACCCGATCGTGTTATTTGTTTTAAATTGAGGCCTTGACTATGTCATCATCATCAGCCTATGTTAGTCCACTGCTGGACGTAGGCATCTCCTATTAACTATGCGTATAGACGCATTAGGAGGTAAATGCCCATAATCACCACGCTGGGCAAGTGGTTTGGCG
>JALPQI010031607.1:0-35831 GCA_025490895.1 Thaumatotibia leucotreta | reverse complement strand
GAACGGTCGAAAAAAAAACACCCTGTATTCTAATGTTATAGGTATTTATTTTTATCTGTACTGATTTTATGTATGAATTATTTTTGTTTAATTAAATATAAATCGTACTATTACTGTAAACTAGCTACCTGCACAAATCAGGTTGTGGCAGAGTAGGTACTGTACTAAACGGGTTCCCTCTAAACTTTTTTTATCCGAAACGCTTAGGACATAACAGACTTGGTATAATCTATTTTGGCATCAACTTAATGAGACAGAAACATCACTTGGCTTAAATAACAATATTTCGAATATTATTTTGTCCGAAACTATCTTGGCATATCATTAATTACGCCGAGTGTTATAAGACAGAAATTAGATTTGCATTTTTTTTTGGGCATGTAGCCACATGTTCGAAACTTGCCGTTTTCGTCAGGCAGAATTTGCTGTGAGGGTGAAAATTTCTGCAGTGAGCGAGCGAAGCGAGCGAACAAAACCTTCCGGGGCAGATCCGACTCGGATAGGTTAGGTTAGAAGACTAAGGCGGGAGCTTTGCTCCCGCCTTAGTCTTCGAGGTTATTTTTTTTTTAGCAACCTAGAAAGTACTCAGCTCAGTAACACAGTAAGTAACGTATAGAATATTACTACTACCTCGATTATATTGAGAGGTTGTAATTATTCCTTCTCTGTTATGCTAAAACAAACTATGCCGATACTTTTTATGCACATCCAGATTATGCCTCATCATAAATAGGAGCATCGAAATTATGCTCGAATAATATTCGAACAACTCGAAATCTGCCACAAAGGAATATGCTAAAGTTGAGTATGCCACAACAGTTTCTGCACAAAGCCCATTATGACTACATAATTTATGTTATTCATAAAAGAATTATACCACAACAGAGTGAACCTAATGGGAAAATGTTTATAAATAAACAATTTATTTCAAATAACTTTATGAGTATAGATTAATCTACTTGACGACTTTAGGAGGATAAAATTTCGAAATAAAAATCGTTATGAACATTGTAGGTAGAAGTATAATTTTTAGTAAGAAAAAAAGTATGAGAAATTTTTTTCGGAGTAATGATGATTATAAGTAAAAAACGGTATTAGTAAAAATATTCGAAGAAAGAATTGTATAAGTGCCAATATGGACCCATACCTTACACTATTAAAAACGGTTAAGTAGTCGTGAAGATCTGCGCGTTTAAAGAAAATATGAAACATACATAGGGGCTGAACACGTATACTCTCCTTTTGGCAGTCGTTTAAAACAAAGTCAGGACGTCCTTCTTATTAATCTTGATTCTACATGTTCACAATTCCACAGATTCCCAATTCTACATAATTTAAATTTTACAGAATCTTGATTCTACGTGTTCTCAATTCCACAGATTCCCAATTCTACATAATTTAAATTTTACAAAATCATGATTCTACATATTCACAATTCCACAGATTCCCAATTCTACATAATTGATATTCTACAAAAGTTCAATTCTACATATTCGTAATTATACAGACTCCCATTTCCACAAACTCCCAATTATTGAAATTCTAATAGGCGGTTCTGCCTATGGACAATTTTAGTTTACAACAAATAAAACGAGTGTGAGTAAAATTTAAACTTATTATTTAATCACTCAACAAAACCTACTCTTAATAAAAATCAAACATATTCTTCTTTTTAATGGATCTGTGCCCAAAACGTGAACTAGGAAAATTTACTAGTTCATCTTTTAGGTTGGATTCCAATACATGAATTCAGCATCAATTTAGTTCGTTCATTTAATGAATGTTATGCCCAAAACATGAACTAACTAAATTGATTAGTTCAAGTTTTAGGTAGCAGTTTCTAAAATGAGCGCCTCAATTTTATAAAAAAAAATCTAATTTTGGGTTTTAAATACTGTAAAACAATTCTATATTAATACTTATGCATTTACAATAGGGGCAAAGTTAAACTGTTCTCTCAAAATGCTACTTTGGCCCTTCGTGTTCATCTAATGGGGTCACATCGTTCAAATATTGGGCACATTATACTGCCTTTATACTGGTTCATCTATTGGGGTCAAATCGTTCATAATTAGGGCACTTCGTTCAAGTACTGAGTATTTTGACCCCTTTTCGGATTAAATTATTTTTATAAAATTACTGGATATAATAATACGAGGCCCGAAAATAGCTTATTCTAAAATCAATGAAATGCAGCATCATATAAAAAAATTTAAATAGTTAGAAATTAGTTACATCATATAGAAAAAAAAGTCAAAGTTTAGGAAGTTGCTTAACTATTCATCTATTGGTGACTTTACCCTACATTTATTTTCAAATATGGCCGTACTAATAGTACAATCTGTAGGACTGTAAATCTGTTGGACTGGGAATCTGTAGAATTGGGAGTTTGTGGAAATGGGAGTCTGTATAATTACGAATATGTAGAATTGAACTTTTGTAGAATATCAATTATGTAGAATTGGGAATCTGTGGAATTGTGAATATGTAGAATCAAGATTCTGTAAAATTTAAATTATGTAGAATTGGGAATCTGTGGAATTGTGAACATGTAGAATCAAGATTCTGTAAAAGTTAAATAATGTAGAATTGGGAATCTGTGGAATTGTGAATATGTAGAATCAAGAATCAAGGTTCACGTTTTGGGCACAGATCCATTAAAAAGAAGAATATGTTTGATTTTTAATTAAGAGTAGGTTTTTTGAGTGATTAAATAATAAGTTTAAATTTTATTCACACTCGTTTTATTTGTTGTAAACTAAAATTGTCCATAGGCAGAACCGCCTATTAGAATTTCAATAAATATGAAGCTCTGTACTGTAACGGAAAAATAAGAAAAGATTGATCATTTTGAAGGATGCTAATCTGTAGAGTTAAAAAAATTAACCAAAGTTTTGCATCTGAATAAAAAAAAGCGGCTCTGTTTTATAATAGATAATAAATAAACTAAAGAATCTGTACAGTTAGGAATCTGTATAATTGGGATACTGTACAGATAAGAAACTGTGGAATAAAGAATATATAGAATTGGGAACCTGTGTAATTGGTTATCTGTTAAATTGGGAATCCGTAAATTAGAGAATCTGTAGAATTGGGAATCTGTATAATTGGTTATCTGTTAAATTGGGAACCTGTGTAATTGGTTATCTGTTAAATTGTGAATCCGTAGATTAGAGAATCTGTAGAATTGGGAATCTGTATGATTGGTTATCTGTTAAATTGGGAATCTATATAATTGGTTATCTGTTCAATTGGGAATCCGTAGATTAGAGAATCTGTAGGATTGGGAATCTGTAGTCATGGGCCTAAACCTTGAATATGTAGAATCAAGATTCTGTAATACAAATCTGTAGAACTGGGCCTAAACCTGTTTAGCTATTTCATGTAGGTATTTATTGTATTTCTATGTTTTTTATGAAATAAAAGAAACTCTAGTGTTCGACCATTGGTTTTCTTTCGTGGATTCCATGCAAACGCAAGTTTGCGAACGGCCTTACGAAGGACGCGCTCGAAATGTGTGAGTCACTTCGGATGTAAACAAAGTAGAAGATCCGCGGGGAAATACGCCGAATCCGATGTAAACAAAAATATCTCCTTTTTACTAAGCTTTCGATGACGTGACAAAAATTTGGATGTAAACAGTTTTGAACCTGCCCGATATGCGTCGCCATACTTAAACTAATTCTACGTATTTTAAGTTTCATTAAAAAATAGTAGGTACATTACGATACAAGTGCGGAAAAACTTAAATTCTAAGCGAAAGGCAATAATATATCACGACCGAAGGAAATCGACATGAGTTACGAATTTCCTCTTCGCACGTGTATCGTATGACGTTTTTCAATACAAATGACCCTCAGAAGTTTCGACCTGACAAGAAATGAACCACTTCTCGCACTAGTACAAAAAAAGCACAATCTTTACTGTAAATAAAAATTAACTGAATTGAAATCTTGCGTTATGTTACCCTGCATGTATAAGTAACATAAGACTGAAGGTGCCATGTAATAGGTGAGTGATGAGCTCTAGTACTTTTACTTATAAATTATAACTAATATTTAATGAGGACTATCAAATATAGTTTTATGTAACCCTTGTTTAAGAGAAGTCAAAAAAGGTGAGTGGCGTGGGTAACAATTTGAGGCGAAGCCGAAAATTGTTGTGAAAGACGCCACGAGCATTTTTTGACTCAGTTAAACAATGTTGCATACAACACTTTTTCTACGACCACACATTTATGTTTAAATAAAATTGTAAATTTGAGAAATATTCTGAGACAAACAAAATTTTCAAGTTCAACAAATCATCAAGGTCGGGCGGGAGACGTCAAAATTAAAAAAGAAAGCTCCTCTATGGTTTACTGTTCATCAGATTTTTTTTAAATTAGGTTGGCAGCCATGTATTTCATTAAGTCTTGTCGACGAGGTGTCTTGCAAATGCAAAAAACGCACTGTAAACCCTAATGCGTTTATAGGGAATAGACAATACAGACTTATCTTGACAGCTGTAAGGTAGGGGCTTAAAGGTGTGTTCACGACCATGTAAGTGACAAATAAAAGTACGGGTAGAAAAAATATTTAAATTTTATCCCTTTTCAGTAAGGTATAGATTTCGATTTGATTGATTTGCTTTTGAGCCGTGTGGCCACGGCAGTAAGAATACATTTGTCACCACCCCAACCCCCACTCTTCCCGTGGGAGTCCTAAGAGTCGAATAAGGAATTTAAATGTCATTGTGTATCGAAGATTGATGACGGGCATCAGCGTCATCATAGGCGACACCCTATACCCTACTGTGATCGCCAACCCGCTTATCCAGCGTGGTTATTATGGGCATTTACCCAAATAACCACGCTGTATAAGCCCATAGGACGTATAGGAGGCCTTGGTTCAACAGTGGTCTAATATAGGCTGATGGTGTGTGTGTGACTTGTTTTTTATTGTAATATCACAAGTAGGTTATCCTGACGACTACAGAGGCAGCGTCGCCGCGCGTGACGTTTATCTTGATTCCAAAAATATAGGCCATAAGTAGAATATTGCAACTAAGCGAGCAATAATATATATATGTATGTCACACTTCAGGTTTTGTAATGTAAGATTTTATTAATACAATGTCGTAACAGAGGTGCTTACCGTAGAAAACATCAACTGCGAAAAACTGCAAGGTTGTCTAAGCCGTCTCGGGATTCGAACCCGCTTGCTCTAGATTGTCGCTTCTTCCGGACTGTGACACTTCAATCCCTTAGTCGACTCTTAGGGTGCGGCTCCACTGACGCGGAGAGGAGCGGAGATGTGCAAAATTGACCAATTACATTCTTCAAATCCAAAATTCGAAACACTGTGATGCGGTCTCATTGGCCAATTTTGCACATCTCCGCTCCTCTCCGCCTCAGTGGAGCCGCACCCTACGACACCCTAATGCGTTTATAGGGAATAGACAATACAGACTTATCTTGACAGCTGTAAGGTAGGGGCTTAAAGGTGTGTTCACGACCATGTAAGTGACAAATAAAAGTACGGGTAGAAAAAATATTTAAATTTTATCCCTTTTCAGTAAGGTATAGATTTCGATTTGATTGATTTGCTTTTGAGCCTTGTGGCCACGGCAGTAAGAATACATTTGTCACCACCCCAACCCCCACTCTTCCCGTGGGAGTCCTAAGAGTCGAATAAGGAATTTAAATGTCATTGTGTATCGAAGATTGATGACGGGCATCAGCGTCATCATAGGCGACACCCTATACCCTACTGTGATCGCCAATCCGCTTGCCCAGCGTGGCGATTATGGGTATTTTCCTCCTAATACGTTTATACGCATAGTTAATAGGAGAGGCCCACGTCCAGCAGTGGACTATCATAGGCTGATGATGATGAGTAACAATTCTTTTTAAGGACGGAATGGAAAACGAGAGGGGAATACTTCGCCCAGCAGTGGGACACAAAATGCTAGGTAAATAAAAATAGGGTCCAAGTTTTTAGTATATGTCATTTTTATTTTTATCATCAACGCAGCAGACGCAAGTCAAGATTAGACCAATCAGGTTGGTAATTAAAAGTAAAACGGATTACTTATTAATATTCATCAGGAAACCTGTCTGACGTCGGTCTTAGATTATTTACACTCCAAAAACTGGATATTTCACTGCGTCAAAGAGATCGGAGGGGCTACCACCATCTACTAATGCGATTCAGTTTAGGACCTAAACTGAATGGCGATGTGTCATCATGTGTCAGTTCCATACAACAACTGTCAAAAACTGACAAGCAGAACCCAAAACTGAATCGCATTTAAGAGGTGGTAGCCCCCAATAGGGTAAAAGGGTTGGGTGGTGTCCCGCACCTTACGATGTCTCGTAAGTCGATGTAGCCAGAATTATTTTTTACTTTTTAATTCCAGCGTAGTTTTGAATCCTGTTTTATTTTTTTGCGTTTTTAATTAGAAATTAGCAAAATCAATACATTTAATACATCGTTTTAATACTTTTTGTTCGTGAATTTAATAACATAATCACCAAATCGAAATTAATTTATTTAAAATAATACAATCATTTTACATGTAGTTTTCAAAATATACAATCACGTCCATTACAAAAATAACCCAAATAATTTAAATATACTATACAATAAAAACTAACTTAAAATAACAAACTAAAACTAAAACTATACTAAAAACCCTGCTGCGCCACGCCTGGTCCAAAAGTCCCCATCACGCTCGCTGCGTTACCACGTTGTACAGCGATGGAGACTTGTTGAACCAGCCATGAACCAGAACGTGGGTCACCACCCCTCTCCCTCAACCGCCTACCTAGCACCCTGAAAAATTCACCGGCCTCGTGACACCAGGGCCCAGCCGTTTCGATGGCAATGGGCACAAAGTCATACGTGACCCCCAAGGCAGAGTATTTGGCGTGTTTATTCCTGGCAGCAGTTTCCGCCGCCGAGCCCGCTGACCTGACAGTGTGCCTCAAATGCGACGCAGCAAATGTACTGACACATGTTGCGTCCCACAGTAGGCACCGCCCTCTGCGCCAGGGAACCAGTGTAAGCCCGTCGGGTCTTTTCCCGTCCAAACGAGACAAGCCCGGTGGCTCCAGGACACATGGAACCTTCGCTGCCACTAAAGCCCGACGAACAATTTCGTTGATCGAATGGTGCCTAGGGAAACGGCCGGCGCACCTCTGGCAACTAAGCCCATGGTGGCCGTTCTCCTCCACCATCACCCCACAAATACATCGATGCGCGTTACACACCTTGCTCCCCAATCTCAACGCCACCGCAATTCTCAAAGAATCATTGTCCAGCAGTGTACCCAGTTGTGGAGACGGCAAGGCATGCAACCACGCACCCGCCTCTGGTTTTGAAACAGCCCTTAGACGCGCCAAGTCGGCTCCCGAGACTCCGCTCTGCAAATGTTCAAAAGCCGACTTACAAAGGATATCATCCCACCCTCGCTGAGCCAACAAGCATTCTGGGCGCTCATCGCTTTGACACTTAGTGGCCCACGCCGCCAAAGCCTCGGAAACGAACGGCATACTGACTTTGCCATTCTCAACCGACAGGATACGCGCCACCAGATCTGCTGAGCCATGTGCCGAAGCCAAAAAGCCACCAGCCCAATGTCCTGAGCTCGACGGACCCCAAGACCGCCATACCGAACAGGCAAGGACGCCTGGAGCCACTGATTGTCACTTAGACAGACATTAAGCAATGACTCCAATGCAAGTTTCAGTGTGACGTCAAGTGCACGCACCTCCTCTTCGAAAAGCCAAGTTGGAGCCGTCCGCAACGAGTAAACCATGCGAGGCAGCGAGAAACAGTTTCGCAACAGAATGAGGGAGACGTGCCCAGATAGATGAGCCAACCGCTCCCCTACCTCCGAAAGTGCCTGCCTTTTGAGTTGCAGGATAGAGCTGACACCCTCGGAAATCGACCTCAATCACCTCGGAATCACCAAATTAAAAATTTTAAAAACCGACTTCAACCGGTTTCTCCAAGATTCCCGATTTGTTTCCATCATTGGTTTCCTTCAATCCTACTTTCTGAATGCAAATTCTTGTAAATGAATGAAAATCACCAAAAGCGCCATACATGTACCTATAACATTTGAAGAGATCCCCCAAGATCCCATCATCAGACCGCAACTTGGTGCCAACGGGACCATCTCGGGGTAATACACGTTCGATCACAAAAAGAAATTTTAAAAACGGTTCACTATTCTCGGAGATATCGGGTAACATACATACAACAAAAAAAAAATTCAGTCGAATTGAGAACCTCCTCCTTTTTTAAAGTCGGTTAAAAATTGAGAATTGATAAGGTGCAACATTTATAATTAACACATTTAGTACTGCTTTTTTCAATCCCCGCTAAACAGTATTGTGTTTAATAAATGTTAGGCTGTTAGCTCTATCTTTTTTTGACTGACCTGAGAAGGATGATAATAATTTTAACTAACGGAATGAAAAATGAGCCCTTAATTTATTTGTGTAAGGTTGAATAACATAATGTTGACAACGGTTGCATCTTTCAAAAGTTAATTAATAGTTCTGTTAAGTATAATTTATAAGAACATCCTATATCCCATTAATTTGCGTCATAAATGTCATAATGATGTAATCGGCACCATAGTTCCGCTGCCAGCCTATGAATTTAAATGCTATTTTAATTAATATCTTTAAGCACTCGTCGCAACACTTTACCAGACGGACTTTTAGGTATATTGTCAATGAACGACATTTCTTTAATCTGTTTATAAGGTGCTACTTTCTTGTTAACAAATTGCATTATTTCACTATCAGTTACATTAGCTGCGTCTTTGAGCATTACAAAGGCTTTGGGTCTTTCTCCCGAATAGGGGTCCGGAATACCGATGACTGATGCGTCTAGCACTGCCGGGTGCTGCTTAATCAAGTTCTCCAGCTCCGCAGGTGGCACTTGGTATCCTTTGACCTGGAATTTAAAACAATATATTACTGTCTTGTTCAAATTCCGGCGAGGGCATTATGTGTGTATTTATTTATCACAAAATATTTGTTCCTTGGTTGTGGCTGCCTATACAGAACTAGTCTAGATGTCTGTCTCTATTAAGGAATCTATAATCATGCAATTATATACAGGGTGGCCCATTCAAATCGGTCAGTATGGGAAAGACTGAAACTATAAGACATACGAAGATTTGTTCTTAGGAACCATGTCACCGATTTTGATAAAAAGAAAAACTGCATTCATACATTTGAAAAATAAACTGTACCCAGCCAGGGAATCGACCCGGTTGTTTTGAAAAAAATAAACATACACTACTTCTATTCAGATATCGTTTGTGTAGGTCTTAAGCAGTAAATGTCTCTAAGAAACATGATGTCTAAAATGAATGGAATTCATTGTTTTCACGTACTTAAATTTATTTTACTAGGTGTTTATTGTGTAAATCTTAAGAAAAAAAAACTTTTTTCTTTCATTTTTATCAACGCAGTTTTTCTTATTATCAAAATCAATGACATACCTAATGGTTCCTAAGAATAAATCTTCGTATGTCTTATAGTTTCAGACTTTCCCATACTGACCGATTTGAATGGGCCACCCGGTATATCGTTGCTTGGTATGTACCTACATCACAAGCCTTAGTTGCTCTTGAACCCTTTCAACTATGGTTATTATCAACTATTTTTGTCCCACTATGTTATGTAAGTATACATAGATCGAGTCCAAAACACCACGCTGCGCTCCGAGACCCAAATCCTTGATGTGGCTAGGAAGGCGACCAAGCTAAAGTGGAACTGGGCTGGACACGTCTGCCGGATGCCTAATGAGTTGTGAGGCAAAATCACCACAGAGTGGGAGCCCAAAAACTAGAATCGAGCATCTGGTAGACCACGCCGGCGATGGCGGGATGAACTGGACGCGTTCTTGAAGGAATGGCCAAACACAGCGCTTGACCGGGATCAGTGGAGTGATTGGGGGGAGGACTTTGCCCAGCTATGGGACACGACAGGCTCCAAATAATAATAATAATATGTTATGTACACCTTTATGAGCTCCTTTAATCTATCAGCAATGATGAGGCGTCCCTCGCCATCGATGGAGGCCAGGTCCCCCGTCCGCAGCCAGCCGTCGTCTGTGAGCACCTGCTTGTTACCCTCGGGATTGTCCTTGTAGCCCTTCATTACATTTGGCCCTTTGATATACAATTCTCCAACCTGAAATTATAGGACAATGTGTCTTTAAGCCCATAGGAAACAACAAATCGGGGCTCAACGTGAAACATGAGAGGCCTTTGCCCAGTGGTGGGACACTAATCATCATGATCATCATTATCTCGATCATAAGACGTTCTACCACTTTGTTGGCATGATTAATATTTATCACCTATAGATATAGAGTAATATGTATACCTGTACCAGATTGCAGCTTTCTAGTACTAACGGCCACTGAGCTATGCTGCGGACAGACGGCCAGACCAGTTAATAATGTAAGTGTATGTCAAAGTGTAGAACATAGAAAGTGCGGAAGAGATCAGTAAATTTTTAAAGTCAGACTCAACAAAATTGGTTTTAATAGGCGCGTAGGCATCCAATGCATCATCAATCAATATGAAGATTGGTCTAAGGCAAACGGCGGTGAGCAAATCCATAAGTTGGGGCGAGATTCCGATGCCGGAACTCCTCTCACACGTATGGTTTTCGCTCCACCGTTCGCGTTACACTAAATATCGCCGCCGCCGGTCGTCTATGACCAATCTCGTGGCCATCCCATAAGACACTTACCTCATTAGGGCCTAAATTTCTCTCTTGTCCATCCACGCTTATAATCCGTAATTTTACATTGGGTAGGGCACTGCCCACAGTCGTGTAGTCACGTGACCCCAGGGGGTTCGCAGTGGCCAGAGGCGAGACTTCTGTCAACCCGTAGCCTTGCGAAAATTCAACCTCGCGCTGTAATTAATTCTCTTTTTTAATAACTGAGCATTACTCAAAAAGTTTGTACGTTTGGATCACCTCTTCGAAATTGATAAAAATTGGTAGGCTGGTCAATGATGCTGAGCAAGATCGACCATATTTTCCCAAATGTTCCAAAGCTAGCCTACCATTTTTTATCAAAAACGTATCGAAGTCGAAGACGTGATCCAAATGTACACACTTGCAAATGTATGCATTTTTTGAGAATTGCTCAACTATTATCAAATTCTGTAGGTATATTTTATTTTACTCGTATTATCATCATTGACGTTTATAAAATTCAGGTTCAAACAAAGTTATGATCTACATAATTATTTCATTTATACAAGGTTACTCGCTGGATAAGGACTGAAATTCTTAATAGAGTTTCTTCTCAGGTATGTTCCAATAATATTAAACTATTGAAAGTGTAAGAAACTATAGAATAAATTGAAACATAATAGTAGCATACTGTGCCTCTACATCGTCATTCGTAATCATCATAAAATTAAAGTGGCACTTGTGGCATGTCGTGACATTTTTGTATGGCTCCTGGATTGAGGCGTTATAGCCACCGCGACTTCTATGTCTGGTCATGTGTTACTCTATGATCTAACTAAACTACTCTGTAAGCTCCCTCGGATTAAACTGGTGTTATTTGTTCTAGTAAATACCTTCGCTTTGGCAAACATCTTATCGATATCGGCACGAGCCAGGGGCGCAGCACCGCACATCATGCAGGTGATGTGGTCGAAAATCTCGGGAGTCACATGGGGATGCGAACCGAGGAACAGTACTGGAATTACAACGTTTCAACCAAATTAATAACGTAGCCAGCCACTAATATTAAGATACCGTGTAACTTCCTACCCCTTCAGTTAATTTCATGTCTGGCAACTTCAAAAAAAAAAAAGAGAAAACATAAATACCGAAAATTGCTATTTGGGCGCATAATGTGCCACACCACACTGTCGAATGTAACATCGTACTGGGGCAAGTTGAAGGCAAGCACTCTAGCCTCCTAAGTCGTCGTGTACAAAATTTTGTACATATTCCAAAAAAATTTTTTAACTTTTATTAATGAAAAAGTTCTAAATTCAAAAACTAAGCGAATGTCACTGGATCTTAGGAGGCTAGAGCAAGAACCTCAGCAAGATAGTCGAATCCGAACCCATTAGACAAGCGTGTGGCTCCATGCAGAATTGCAGACTGGCAGTCTACATAAGACATAAGCCTTGATCGAAATAAATTGTGAGACATAGAAGTTTAGTTTCAGGTAACAAATGAATTCTGCCATGAGAGAACGACGAAGAAGGAGAAAATATATGTATAATTAGGCGAAGTTTTAAAAAAAAATTGCTAAAATCATTAAAACGGCCTCAACCCAAATATAATTATGGGTTGACTATAATTTCTAATGAAATAATTATCATAACAATCAAATCTTGAGCTTTCCTCTGAAAATTGATTATGTACATTAGTTGTAGAGCGCATTTTTTTCACATTCAGAGAATTAATTTTTTTTTTGGCCACTAGCATTGAATTAAACATTTGTTTATTCGTTTTATATGTATTTTGTGCAATAAAGTGCATCCAAATAATCAAAAGAGCAACTTACCAATAGGAGGTGCAACATACAAAATGTTAATTTTGTTATTCTTCATAGCCTTGAGGAAGGTGTCGGGTTGGAACTTCGGCAGCACCAGCAACTTGATGCCGACGCACAGCTTGTGCAGCATGGCGATTGTGAGGCTGTAGCTGTGGTACATCGGCAGAACCACTAGCTGGTTCTCTTGGTAAGGAGCTGAAGATAAACATAATTATTATATTACGAGTACCTACCCAAGCTAAGTGCATATGGCAGATGGGTAGTTCTCATATAGATTTGTGAGTTGTCTCACTCATGCGAACAGAAAGCTCGACGCAGGGCCTGTTTCACAAATAAGTATCATAAGGTTGGACTTCCAGGGAACCCTTAACTTTCGAACATGGTCGCGACACACCTGTCAAACTAAATAAGAATTACTTCTTTTTTATTATTTTTTATTTTAAATAGGTTTACTCATGGCCACAGACTAGCCAAGGACAGAGACATGACCTATGATGGAGTGAGTTTGCCCAGAAGGTGCCTATTCACACTTGACTTGAAGGTTGACGGGTTATGTGATCTCGGAAATGCCTGCCGGCGTCATGAATGAATGATGACGCCGCCAGGGATTTCCACTCCTTGGCAGTACGCATTAGGAAAGAAGACGCAAAGCGCTTTGTACGAACAAATGGAATATCTACCAAGTAAGGGTGGAACCCGGCCGTGCGTCTACAATTTCGATGGTAAAATGGGGATTACCCAGATAGACGGACGGACAGAGTCGCACCATAAGTCAATTTTCAGAGACCACCATTCCTTTTGTACCTTTTTGGTACGGATCCCGAAAAACATAAAGAATTAATCATATGCTGTACGATTAAACTACCAACTCACCATCAGGAATATAATGCTTCAATTCCGAATCCTGTTGTGCACAGTTCGCTACAACATTCAAATGAGTCAACTCCACCCCTTTCGGCAGCCCCGTAGTCCCGCTGGAATACGGCAAGAACACGACATCACTCGACTTCACTTTAACTTTCTTCAAAATATCTAGATCTATGTGATTATCTTCTGTTAACTCTTTAAAAGATACCGTGCCGTCCTTTCGAGTTGCTCCTGAATCTAAACAGATGATTGGTATTTGCTTTTTGCTGAGTACCAATGCTTCTCTTACTGTTGCGATAGTGTCAGGGTGAGCAAAAATGAGTTTCAATCCCGATTGCTGGATTTGGGTTTGTATTTCATCTGTAAATACATGATTTTTTTATGAAGCTTCAATTAAATAGTCAAAAAGTGTTGTTTTTTGCTCGGACTTTTATACAAAATGTATTACGTACTTTACAACTCATGAAACGGCTACTGGACTTAAAAAGAAAGTTCTCAATGCTACCTTGCGAGAGAATAATAAAATGTATAATTTTCTAAAGCACTTTTATATTATATGATTTATTAATAGTATTTGTTTTGAGATTTTCAACAAGGAAAGTTTTTCATTTAATTTTTGTACAGTATTCTTTCAAGTAGAAGAAGTTAATTAGGAAGGATAAAGATAAAAAAATCCGTATATATTTCATAAAAATATTATAGAAAAACAAAATAAGAAACGAAAACCTCCAAATATTAAGGTAATACTATAAATGTAATTAATGTAATAAACATAATTAAAGACCGAAGAGCTGGCGTCTTCCTCGCACAACGCATCAGTATTTCGATACTTGCGATACAGCGAGGAAATGCCGCCAGCATCCTCGGTACAATGACGCAAAGGCCAATTTTAGATATAGGTTAGATTAATTAGATTTAATTTATGTATATAAATTGTACAGTTTTGAAAATAAAGTAAATATGAAAAGTATTTAAAATAAATAAACGAACATGTTTTAAAAAATTACCTAGTGACCCTATTTTCTATTAGAATTAGAATATAGTATCTACTTTTCGGAAATGTTGACAATTTTGCACCTTCTCTTGTGCATTGCTTATTGAACATGACATTCATAATATTTTTTAGTTGTTCGGGACTAAAAGTTAAGGGTCAATGTTGAACACGTTTAAACGCTACTCAAAATATACTTAACATAGATTAAATAGAACTACGTCACCCTATATTCTGTATTTTGGTAAATGTATTTTGAAACTTTTAAGATAAGTATCAACATACCTACATACACCGTGTTTATTTTGATTTCCGTCTAATTTAACTCATTTCTTGGTAGGCTAATATCGGTTTTGTTGAATTAGATTTTTTTTTTGTTTTTCAAACATAATTTAAATGAAGTGGTAAGTGTGGCAAGTATTTTATTTACAGTTACAAAACGTGATTACCTACTAATGTGTCAAGTTTGACAAAGCGCATGACAGTATTTGCCAAAACAAAACTATTGAAGGACCTTTCACACTTCTTCAGCTAATCAACGATTTTTTTAAATATTGGGTCATTATCTATGAAATCGGCGTTTTTGGTCATAGATTTTAGTCGGTCCCTAATTTTATTATCTAAATAGTAACATAGATATATTTTTGTTATGTGCACTGTTTAACAAAGGTTTTTCAGACTAACAATTGTTTTTTTCCTTTAAGTAACATTAAAAAATAAACTTTAAAAACAACTCTTGCCGTATGTTGCCGGTTTACATATTTGGATTAAGTATAAATGTATGATAGTACCTTGTTTTATATCTGCTTTTTAAGGGAAATAAAATAAATTCGGTGTAAAATCCTTTTTAATCATAACTTACCTATCGTCTTTTTAGTGCAAATACCAGCTATCTGCACATGTCAGGTTTTGGCAGAATCTATTTGATTGTCATGATAATTAAATTCATTATCGGATAACATAATACGTGCACAGAGCGTGGTATAGTGCAGTAATAATACTTTATGTAACTTAAAACTTACATGATGTGTAAATAGGATTAAAAGTCGTAAGCGTTGCTCCAGCTTCCAAGGTTCCCAGTACAACTATAGCATATTCTGGGGAGTTGGGAGATACTATGCCAACTGTATCTGCTTCGGTTATCCGAAATTTCTGCCGCAGGTTAGCACCCAGAGTTTGGCTAAGTTTATGAAGTTGGCCGTATGTGTACCGCCTGCCCGTAATAGCGCATTCCTTAAAAAAAATGTGATAGTTCACTCTTAAAAATCAAATAAACTAACTAACGAGGAGAAGTGTTTCTAAAAATAATTATCTGTTTACACGTGTAATATTAATTTAGGGAAATTATGACAATACACGAACTAGGAAATTTAAATATTAGAGCTTTGCGGGAGATTTTAATAGTGTATGTTAGGGTGCTTCTTATTTTTGCAATTTTGTAGGATGTTCGAACCAATAAAGTAGCTCTTTGCTAGTCCAAGACAATCATTTGTCGTTTTTTTATTACTTCGGTAGCGGCCCCTAATTTTTGTTTATAATAATTGAAAAAAAAAACAAATATAGTTTACTTATCAAATAACAAAATGAGAGGGTGCCCCATAAAAAATTGCAATCGGGAGAGCAAAGAGCTCTTTTATTGGTTCGAACATCCTACAAAATTGCAAAAATAAGAAGCACCCTAGTATGTAGAATCTTTCATATTATATAAAACTGCCTGCAATTTTTTTCGAAATACGTTTTTCGTAGTATGTCCTCATAAATTTTATTTTTAATTACAACGCAATCACAATGTGTTTTAATCTTATTATTACTTTTGCCTGAGAAAAAAAGAATAAACTTAACAAAACCAACAGTCACTATAAAATAAAAATAAAAAAACGAATGACGAATTGTTGCTATTATTTGATACTGGTATTGTTGAAAAGTATTCGAAAAGTGTAAAAAAAATATTTTTGTTTGTGACATTTGGCATTAGGTCGACCACAATATAATTTGTTTATTATGAAGTCTTTGATGAATGAATGCACGATTAAATCTCTCGTGATGCTCGCATACACAATGAATATAATGCCTGTAAAATTTTAGTACCTAGTTACAGTAGGTAGTTACACTATACACCAAATATTTTTCAATCATTAGAAACAGTCAACAATTGCTGTAGTTCGCTGCATTAAATTGCAAAAACATACTCGAAAGTTTCCTAGAAATTTCGTGATAATTTAAAATTAAGTTCTCATTGAGAATGTTTCTATGAGAACTTATGAAAATGTGCTATAAATCATTATTTTTCCCCTCACTAGCTCGTAAAGTGCTCGTTTATCCTTTAATACGAACGTGTAAAAACGAATATTATTCACTTGTGTGGCAAAGTAATTACCTTGGTTTTGGAATAACAAAACGTAAAATGCTCATGGAAATTGTTCCATATTAATGATAATTAAATAATTTGTTTGAGAATTTAGTGTAAAATACATACCTTTATATAATATGATGATTTTAACATATAAATCCTGAAATTCCATAAGTAACAATTGTTTTAGTGAATGATGATAAGATGACTAGATGCAATCACAAAACGCAGAAAATGTCAACGTCAACACTGTCAAAGAATATTATAGGTTATAATCTTTATTTACCGACTCGAACACGCATAAAAATAGTAAACTACACAACTTTCAGGGTGTTCTGTTATAATTTTGTAAAAATAATGAATGAGAATGATTTTATAATGCATTGGCGTTGGTGTGCAACTACAGGAATGTGTTAAAATAGTGCTGCGTTTACTTTTTCGTGGTAAGTTTACTGCGACAAAATCTTGCATTAAATACATGATGCATTTGGAAAATTATTATCACTAACCCGATGATGATTGTAATGTGAACAAATAATTACCTTTTTTGAGTTTCCTCGCTATAGTGAGGGGAAAAGTTTTGTGTTACACACGGGTGCAAATGTATTTTACTTCTCGTATGTTAAAACACTCGCTGCGCTCAGGATTCTATTTTAGAACCACTCGCTTCGCTCGTGGTTCAACTATAGAATCCTTTCGCTTGCTCGTGTTTCAATTTCATACTCGCGGGTAAAATACAACTTTGCACCCTTGTATAACAAATAACTATTATATCGCATTGATTAGATTCCCAAGAACATTCTATATGGAAGTTTCGCAACTTATGAAACTTCTTCTCGGTACAATACTAGCTGCAACTGAATACATTTAATATTATTTGTACTACTCTAGCATTGTTTATGTATACCTAAACAATAGGCCTCTGCTGGACATTGAACCGTCGACTAGACCGGCAAATAACTTCGATAACAACTTATGGTCCTATTATTTACTGTTAATAATGTTAAAGTATCTTACCGTGGCTGTTTTCGATGCCCATTTATCCAAGTTGCGCCAAACAAACTCATTCACAGGCAGTTCCGGTATTACAATATCTTGACAAGGCGAGCGAACTACATTGTCATTGGTCCAAAGGTGTTTTTGTCTAGAAATTATCGCGGGAAACGAACTACGAATAAACACACGAGCGGCCATGAGTACGACCAAATACTTAATGTATGCAATGTGACTGGCATGTTTTGAAACACTGGAGTGAAAAACTAGCAATCGTTTAATTTTGATAGGCAAGAACGTAAAGTGTATTATTATGTATTATGATAGCGTACTATCAGAGTGTAACCTTCAATGTCACAGCCATAATGTGCCTACACTACATTCTACAATGCAGAATTAGATAAGGTAAACAAAACTTTGTAGTTGTCTATATTTGAATGTAATGAGTAATGAGATTAGATATAGATTGTAAATTCCTTAGTATTAGTTTATTTTATTCAATTTTTTTTAATATTTACTTAAATAAAATGTACCATGCCGCAGGCGGATCTTTTGGAAGGTATTTTCTTTTTATAGGTAGATTTTTTAGGTATATTTTAATTTTAGTATAAGTTTTATTTTTATTTTAGTTTAATTTGTAATTAATTTAAATTGTTGTTTGATGAATAAATAAAATTAGATATACTATTTAATATCAAACTGCACCAAAAAGCAAAGCCAGTCCGGTTGCATTGTAACTCGTGTGTATGGACCCTAAAGGTGCGGTTAAACTAAAAGAGCATTCGCTGTTCTAACCTCCCACTCTACGAAATTCGATCGGTACACAAAACGTGATTGGTTAATTTCTTAGAACGGGCGCTAGAACAGCGAATGCTCTTTTGGTTTAAACGCACCTTTATAGTTTTTTTAATTGCTGAATGCCATGCCAATACCATGATGCATGTGCCACAAATTAAAGTTGAATAGAAATTAAAAAAGGGCTTTGGTGACTTGCAACATTTGTTTGAAATTCCATTAAGATCATACAGAGTTAAGGTGCATTTAGACCAAACGAGCATTCGCTCATTCTACCCCCCACTCTACGAAATCAAAGAGTTCCGACGAATCACGTTTTGTGTAACGAACGACGTTTTCTTGTTGGACGAATACAAGCCGATAGATGATTCTGGGTCTTAAGAATTATGTGATCAAAATCTAATTTGTATGTCCCAGGGTGCTTAGCCAAGTTGCCAATCGCTAACGCTTAGTAGCGTATCGTAGTTTTCCCTTTCTGTCACTCTTTCATTTTAGTGCGACAGAGATAGTTAGCTGGCTTTCGTTTACGATTGACGATTAAGCGTTAGCGATTGGCAACTCGGCTAAGCATCCAGAACCGTTAACTTTCTCAATGTCCACAGGAAAGACGCTTGTTTTCGCGAAGGCTGTATGACCCATAACGGCTTGTCCTAGCCGGTTCTTAGGAAAATACGAGCCCCGATGCAGTGGAGTTCATCTAGTTCGAAACAATTTTTATAAATTTTTGCATATTTTAAAAATGATCACATTATGCTAATGATAAATTGTATGAACGTTAGTCATGGTTAATGTACTACATTTCAAGATACACAACAATCTGAAGTACGCTTTTGTTGTTTAATAAATCGATTTTAACAAACCAGTGTCTAATAGTACATTGTGCATCAAGGGAGGTAAGTACGGAATTACTAACGAGAGTGTTAGAAGCCCGACGCCGTTAGGCGGAGGGCTTTTATGACTCGAGTTAGTATTCCGCTTACCTACCGTGATGCATACAATGTTTTTCATCACACTTGCCGACAAAAAAATAAGTTTTAAGACATAATATTATTAAATGACGTACTGACATTTCTATTACTCCCTAGGGAATATCACTTTTATATTACTCCCGCTACGCGCGCAAGCAATGGCGCGCTTAGACAGCAAGTGTGATGAAAATTATATTTTCGTTCACCACCGTAATTCCGCGCTTATAAGGGTTCGGTCGCAAAAAATTGTACAGTTACATTCATGACATCGTAACGTACGTTACATACGTGACTGAACGTTACATTCGTGATCAACATAAAGCTTAGTTCAGAACACGATACTTATTTAATTTTGTACTACTTCAGGCAAAAAGCATGTCAAAATAGTAATATCATTAAGAAAATTAAATTACTTAAGAAGATAATATTTTCTTCGGTTACCGCGAGGATTACTCATGAAATAAAACTATGAAAACGGATAAACTCGGAGTCATCCGCAGACCACGAACCCTGTAAAGTGTTCGAAACGTCGGAATGAAGTTAAAATTAGTTAATATACGCGAGTTTATCCGTTTTCATAGTTTTATTTTACTTAAGAAGATATTGAATTTCTGAAAAAGTGTAATCTCCGCCTTACAATCGGTCATGACCGTAACGTTACACATTTCGTTACATATGTTACAATCATGACAGAAAAAAGCAAACGACATCACCTCAAATCAAATTATCACTGAACTACGAATAAATACAAACAGAGACGTAGTTTCATTGTTTTAAGCGATATCATACCTTTATTAACTTTTATTAATTTGTTTGAAATAACACAAGAAAAACAATTTTCGGCGACAAATCTCGCGTCGACACACATTGTCAATTTTCATTCCAAACAAACATGACCGTTTTTGTTTTCTGAATGTTGGCGTCTTGTTCAATAGTTTTGCCAATAAATAAAAGGTAAAAGCAACCAAATCGTTTATGTAGAATGGCAAAAATAGACGTTTTGATGCCGTTATTTTCATGACGTTACACACGCAACAAAAAATTGGACACATTTTCCAAGTTGAATAATTTTTTTATGTTTAATGATACAATAATGGCATTTTGTAAATACGTTGAAAAAGTAACCCAAAACTCAAACCCAACTTACGAACACAATAAAGCACAAAAGTTTAACTAAAATGTCATATTTTCCTTAATTAGTGTAGTAGTTGGACAAACAGTTTTTATATGGAGTAAAACTAGTGACAATGGAAAAAAACGAAAATATATAGAAATGTGTAAGGAAAATCAAGATTTCATGGATCTAACTAAACTATAGAGAGTTTCTTTTCAGATGAATGTGGAATGTATATTCGTTATTAAAACAGAACTGATGCCATGACAAAAATAAAATGAGGACAACCAAAAACAAACTATGGTACAATTTTTTGCAACCGAACCCATAAGCTTGACGCAAAATTCGCAGTGCATCAGGTCAGGTGTACTCGTACCATGTCGTATTTAATATTAATGGCGTTCTTTACATTCATTGATTATTTACAAAATTAAAAATTGTGGAAAAATTTTAAAAAAATACCTCTAGTAAAATAGTTTTTTTTTTATTCTGATTTATTAAGTCCAAATATTTTATACTCAAAGAAATAACTTTAGTACTACTATTGAATAGTGAAGGTTTTGTCTCTAAACCTTTTCCTCCGGATGAACGGGATAATCTCGAAAAACTGTCTAACTGGACGAGAACATATGCATCGGGGCTCGTATCTTTATTAATATCTCTTTTCTATCCATAAACGGGTTATGAGTTGGAAAGTCAAGAATACGGTAGGTTTTACTCTATATTATACGTAATGCATTATATATCGTACTCGCACTGACTTATTGAAGCGAGCGCGATGGAATGGTTTACGTATCGAGTAAAATCTAACCCCCGTATTCATAAACGTTTGCTAACTTAACAAGTCGCTAATAATTGTTTGTCCCTTTTGCTCTTATGGACACAATGTTAAAACCGAAAGGGACAAACAATTATTAGCGGCTTGTTAAGTTAGCAAACGTTTATGAATAAGGGGGTAAGTCATGGTACTACATGTACACGTACAGCTCGCTCGCACCAATACGCGAGTACGAGCGAGATGGACAGAAAGTAAGTCCGCGTTAATACCGTGGCGGCAGCTCATTGTAAGCAGACAAGTCTGAGGCCCTACCGCGAACCACGAACGAAGTGTTGTCTCTCTCTCGCACCAGTGAATTCGTGGGTAAGTGTGACAGGGAGGCGACAGTTCGGTCATGGATCGCGGTAAGGCCTCTGTACTGTGTCGCGCAACGGCATCAAGGTCACTGAGGACGAAATCGACGAAGTGAAGGAACCGACACAAACATGACGTTATCTGTCACGATTCACCAGCTTACCACACATGGACCACTGTAAATTAAATACAACAACAAACAGCTATTACGACTGATTAGCTCAAGTTATACTAGCTAAGCTGACAGTAAAAACAGCAGTTCGTGTGAATAGGCGAGATATACACAAACAAAACATCAGTGTATGCTTGACCGACGAGCGGGCAGCAATTTACTTGATAGTGCTCATTAAATTGTGGATTTAAAACGTGTTAACACATCCACTGCCTCAGACGCACATCTGCGTTCACCTTTATATAAGTTTACCTGAGAAAACCACGCCACCTGGTAGCAAATGCGTTAACTAGTAAGTACCTGGCTTTGTTTTTTTTGTAATTCGGAAGTTTTTCAAAATAAATCAATATCAAGGGACATTCTTAAACATATCGTATATGATTATCGTATATTATGATTCGTATATCGTATTTTATGATTTGTGCAATAAAGTGTTTACTACTACTACTACTACTACTACTACTACTACTACTATATATTATTGTATGTTATTAATTATGTAATTTATTTGAATTGTGTACCTACTTTTGATTAATTATATTTTACTAATGAATGAGTATGAGTAACGACCTAGTCCCGAGGTAAGTTCAATTAATTTGATACGATATCATTAAAACACGATTCTATTCATGATTTAGAACAACTTTTACTATGGGACCAAAAATGAAAACTCTAGAAAAAATCGACGGTTCCATACACACTTTGGTCAACCTATACATATTAGCCCATTTCTATGGAAACACAATGGAAGTGTCGTTATGAAATGAAAATTAAAAACAATTACAATACAATTTATCCTCAATAATAGACCCGTAATAAAAAAAAGATTGTGCCGAAAAATGCGTGTTTCTGGAATAATACGAGGTTTTTGGTTTATTTACATTATTTTTGGTTTCTAGTAGTGATTGGTATAGGTAGGTACCTACCTATTAATTAGTGGTCACGTATTTTGTTGGTCTGGCAGTTACGTAATTAAGAGACATTGTAGTGTAGTAGCAAAGTTGCGTAAATATAATTTATGTATGAAATTAACCTTGTGAATGATTCATTAATTATATTTATCGTTTTACTTAAAAGCAACGTATTATTAATATTATTATAGGTAGTTACATTGTTATGGATGTTATAATTTTCAATGATAAATAGCATCAGTATTGCGATACAGCGAGGAAATGCCGCCAGCATCCTCGGTACAATGCCACAAGGGCCAATCTTAGATATAGGTTAGGTTACCTAAGTAGATTAGTTAGATTTAATCTATGTACATAAATTGTAGTTTTGGAAATAAATATATTAAAAAAAAAAGATAAATATAGAATTGAAATAAATCTATGAAAACGGATGAACTCGCGTATATTAATTAACTTTAACTTCATTCCGACGTTGCGAACACTTTACAGGGTTCGTGGTCTACGGGCGAATATACGCGAGTTTATCCGTTTTCATAGTTTTATTTCATGAGTTAGTCCTCGCGGTAACTGAAGAAAATGTTAAATATAGAATTATTTTTTCGCAATATTGTTGACATTTAAAGCTAAAATAATGTGCTTTACAGGATCAAGTATATAGTTTTTCCACCACAGTCATGGCGGCAAGGATTTTTTTCAGTGCAAATCGAACTGTGGCTCTAACGAAAAAGGGTCTTAAATCTATCAGTTCTCTACGGGATTTTTCTGAGACGCCATGGACTCGAGAAGGAATAATAAGATCACCTTTCAAATCCATCGAAATACCGACTTGTACATTATATGATTATGTGTGGCAGAACTTGGAGAAATGGCCCGATCGGACCATGGCGGTATGTATTTTCATTAATATGTCGTCGACTGACAACCAAAACTCGCTATAAAAACTGTCACTACTCTTCGCAACCTTGACATAAGGTCAGTATTGAATCAGAATTTAGATACGATCTCTATTTCAAGTAGGTATTTATTACTTTGTGAGTTTTGGTTGTCAATATACATAAATTAAGTCTTTTCATTTCAAGAGATAAAAACCCTATAGGTATTTTTGAGGCATACTGACTTAAACAAGTAATAAGTAATTTCATAATCGTATATTACGTATCATTACTACAGATCATAAAACATAATCTTTTTCTCTGTTTCTATATCTCAATGTATGCTTAGATCTTTTAAATTATATGAGATTTTCTGTAATAGATAGTGATTCAAGGGGAAGGCTTTAATAATTTTTTAGGCCGGTGCTATCATCACAATACCAGTACATATTGTACGTACCCGTGTAAGGCCACGGCGGGACGCTATTAAGGAATAAATGAGGTATAAATAGTTATTTATTATACAAGGGGGTAAAGTTATTGTTTAACTGTCGTGCCAATATTGAGACTTGAGCATTGCGAAGGTCTCAAGGCACGAGAGTTGGACAAACTTTGCCGCCAAGTGTAATACAAATTTTTTCCCCTCACTATCGCGAGGAAATATGATTACAAATCTCATCCAAATGTAAATTAACTTAAAGATACCATTCAAAACTCAATGTCGAAACGTATCGTAGAGTAGAGTTCCTCCTGGTACTTAAATATAGCCAATGGCTTACAAAGTCAACCATGAGAAATGACCAATTTAACATGTGAGCTCCGATTGCGCATATTTACTACGGTCATACAAATCCACATATTATTATATGTACTAGGCAGTCGTGGGCCATAGGAATTAGAGCATGGTCAAATTACTTTATCCACAAGTTGGTAAAAAGAGTTTTTAGCCTCTCGTATTAGAGGATAAACGAGCGCTTTACGAGCTAGTGAGGGGAAAATGTATAAGTAAGTACATTAGATCCCAACTGAATAAAACTGTGTCCTTTAGGTACTTTTTGCCATAAATTATTTCTTCTTTGTGTAGTCGCCTTCACAATTCCAAAATAAGTAACGATATTTTTTATAAACACATCATATCATCATCAGCCTATCTCACTCCACTTTACGTAAGCCTGTCCTATAATATTAACTATGCATTCGTATCGAGGCATTCGGAGGTAAATGCCCATAATCGCCACACTGGATTGGCGATCAAAATAATGTGTCCATCATCAAATAATGGTCAGTAATACTTCAATCCTTTATTCGACTCTTACGACACCCGCGGGAAGAGTTGGGGCGTTGACAAATGTATTCTTACTGCCGTCACCACACGGCAAATATTATTAATATAACCTATACATTTGATGACAACATGATGTTATACTAGATGATAGAGTCTTTTAGTTCGTATGGGCTTCACTGAAAATCAGCGTCACGTAGTGAGTTTCACTGCGGGACATCATGCTGAGTGAAGACCTTTTAGCGCAATTCACTGTTCACATGTAAATAACATTGTTAATTTACCCTGCAAATTTTGTTTTGTGCTAATAAACATTTATTATTCTTACATAGGCTCCTTAAAATATTTCCAGGTGTGTGGTCTAACGGGGCGTGGATACACGTACGCGCAGGGCTTCAGAATGGCGTCGACCTTCGCGGCCAACCTGCGCGGGCGCCTACGTTTGCGCGACGGCGACGCCGTTGCAGTCATGCTACCCAATGTGCCCGACTACCCTGTTGTGGCCTTGGGTATCCTCGGCGCCGGTGCTATCATCACAAGCATCAACCCTATTTATACTGCACGTAAGTTATTACGTATCAAACCGGAATCAGAATGGGATTCGAAAGTACTGTTGACAAAACATTTACCGAGAAAAGAGGCCGTACCGTTTATATAGGTGTAGTCAGTAATTAATTAATCTATTGTCTGTAAGTTTCTGCACTTAAGCTATGAATATACTCGTATGAAAATAGCTATGTATAAATCTTAGACTGACTTAGACACTGTGTCAACAGTAGGTACTTTCGAATCACATTCTAATCGCGATTTGATAATATAACGCCGCGGGGTGACGGCAGTGGAAATACATTTCCACCCCAACTCTGCCCATGGGTGTCGTATCGTAAGGGATCGAAGTATCACTAACCATTCATTTATTGATATCACGGACAGCACTTTAATTATAATGGATACATTAGGTACACGAATTGCTAACCCGTTTGCCCAGCGTGGCGGCCTGTACGGGAGGCCGACAGACCGACCATGGAGTGAGATAGGCCGATGATGTGAAATCATTCTTCAAAATCGAATTCAATATTGCCTAATATTCTGTTACTAACTCGACTTGATACGTAACTATTTATCGTTCGTATCCATTATCGTAATTTGTCAGTGCTTAGTAGATTTTAAAATTCTAAAAATATAGTGGAAATTTGAGTTCGATATTTCGAAAAATTACATTACTGTAGACAATTTTTTTTTATACCACGTCGGTGACAAACAAGCATACGCCTCGCCTGATGGAAAGTCACCGTAGCCTATGGGCGCCTGCAACCCCAGGGATGTCACATGCGCGTTGCCGACCCAATAAAAACTTGTACACTCCTCTTTTGAAGAACCCCATACTGTAGTCCAACAGGAAAACCTCGGCAGGGAGCTCATTCCACAGACGGACCGTCCGCGGGAGGAAGTTCCTCTGAAACCGCACGGTGCGCGATCATTTAGGTTGCAAGGTGTGAGGATGAGCGCCCAGTCGGTGGCGAGCGGTGCGATGATGAAAAGTGGACGTTGGCATCATGTCGAACAGTTCTTCAGAGCACAGCCCATTGTACAGACTATGGGTAAATCCAAGGTTTTCTTTGTAGGAAAACAAGATTGAAAAACTCTCTTGATAGAATTTATGTTTAAAAGTTAGGCATTAAAGTATCTACGTAAAGGAAGTAGGTACTTACTTATCTACTTAGGAACACCTACTGCCAGCTTGCTTAAAGATTTAGAATATAACATGGAAAAGCCATACAAAAAAGACGTTCTTAAATTACAGGTCTTTGCAGGACGATTTTTTTCGTTTAAATGTATAGGTTTTGTCAAAAATCCTAACTGTTACATCCTTTTCTTCCATGACATCATCAATCATAAACATGTCTCTTTCAAAATGAGCGTGATTTAATCCACAGGTGACGCCTTAAAACGTAATAGAAAATTGTTTTCAGCCCTATTCCTGTTTTTTTTTATTTCAGACGAAGTCAAACGCCAACTGTTGATGTCGGGCGCAAAAGTAATTGTCACATTACCAGACACGACAGATATAGTGAAAACTGCCCTGAAAATGGCCGCCTTGGACATTCCTATTGTTGTCATAAGGACTAGCGACACACAAGTGCCGGCCGGCACGATTCGTTTCGGCGAACTAAGTGTAGATGTCAACGTTGATTTGTCACCGTTGAAGGAAGTGAGAAGAACTGCTGAGGATGTATGCTTCTTGCCTTATTCGAGCGGGACAACAGGAGTACCGAAGGGTGTAGAGTTGACGAACACGAATTTAGTTGCTAATTGTGAACAAATGAATGAGCCTATAATTAAAACACACAATGCTACAACAGGTAATTCATAATTATGGTCGATTACGAATAAAATGTACAAAGTTACTAAGGCCTTAATCAAAACAAAAATCACGATCGTGTCCATTGTATAACGAAAGTTAGTCATACTAATTATTAGGGGTCGGAACTATGGGTGCAAAACTTAAATTTACATATGGGAACACTTTAGCCAAGAAAAATACGAATATTATTGAAAAATATTATAGGCTCCTGACCGTTTTCGGCCACGGCAACTGCTTCAACTCCTCTGTTGGCGCGCATGTGCCCTCGTGTGGCTGACGTTATTAAAAAAAGATAGTTAACTCACGAATCACGAACATACAATTGCAACCGCTCCACCAAACTTATACAGTTTACTAATATTTAACTAAATCGTACCTGTCCAAACGCCCACCCACTTAACCGAAAAATAGACTGAATTCTAATTTACTTGCTTAAGTGCACACTAAATATTAACTTGTAACTTATTACTAAATTCATTGTTTACACGCTTTAAGTCGCCTAAAAATTAGTTAATTACTTGATAACTTAATACGTGTGAACCGGCCTTAACACAAAAAATATTACGTTAAATTTTGTTTTCATTAAAGGGCAAAAACTATGTACCTACATTTTTTTTCAATCGTCCCTTAACCTGACAGTTTTAGCCGATGTTCATAATATCAACAAATCAATAAAAAATATGATACCTACTAACTACGAACTAAATTACAAATTAAACATGGAAGCCGCACAACATACTAAATTGCCTTTCAATAACGGTCCTGAATTTTAGTTGACAAGTGTCACCTCCTCTTCAATGCATCACGGTAATGAATTTCAATATGAATCTATAAATATTAAAACCGCCATTTTAAAATAGTTGTGACTGGTCCGTCGTTTTGATTGACTATATTCTATAAACATTTGTCAAAGATGTTGCGCCGAAATATGCGCGGCGTTAAGAAAAGCGATATGTCCTGCCCATCTTGGCACAATTGAACAATTGTTTTAGGGGCATTTTTAAGCTGGCTTTAGACGTCCATGTTTGTCAGCCTCCGTAGCCTAGTTGGTAGTGACCCTGCCTACTAAGCTGGAGGTTCCGGGTTCGAATCCCGGCGAGGGCATTATTTGTGTATTTATTTATCACAAATATTTGTTCCTTGGTCATGGCTGTCTATGTATTTAAGTATCTATATGTACAGTCAAGTGCAAAAACAAGTATCGAAAGAATCCGTTCATAAATATGTTACGACGTTCTTATTACACAGAATTAGAGTGCACTGGGACATATTTTTGAACGTTTTTGTATACCCCTTATTTTGTCTTCGACTGTATATATCTATTTTATATATCGTCGCCTGGTACCCAGGTACCCACATCACAAGCCTTAATTGAGCTTACCGTGGGACTAGGTCGATTTGTGTAAAGATGTCCAAAAAATATTTATATTTATTAATTATTTATTTTATGTTAATATATGGTCGCAGGATACTAACTGTAGAAATTCAAATGAATCGGGAATGCTTTTTCTTGTGAATTAAAAAACTGATATTTTTTTCATAGACGAGTGTATTAAATACGCTCACGGTCAATGAATACGGGTCAGGTAGAATTTTTCACAGAAAATACTGGAAACATACTCAATACAAATATTTTTTTAATATTTATGGTACAAATGGAACCGTTTTAACATCAAGTCGTATTGGAATTTCCCTGAATTTTTCACCCTATCCATGAAACAGAACTTCTAGCAAATCATGATATATAATATTATGTAAAATCGTATTACTGTACATTTTAGGTATACACATATATTATTAACAAGGTAGGTGTATATGTATAACTATAAACTGTACAGATATAAATATAACCCCATTTTTTCCTAAAGTCACCCTGTGCTACGTAACTTTTGACTGAACTTATATGATTTTTTCAATTCCTGGGGAGTTAAGGCGCGGCTCCACTGACGCGGAGCGGAGAGGAGCTGTGGGATCTCGGCCAATGAGACCGCATCACAGTGTTTCGAATTCGAATTTGAAGCTCCGCATCAGTGGGGCCGCACCCTTACCATAGGGAGTTACCATGACGTACTAATGCGATTCAGTTTAGGTTTAGGGAAAGGGACAGTGATATACGACTCGTATAGCCTTGTCCCTTTCTTTTGGCCTAAACTGAACAGCAGTGTTATTCACTAAGGAAACCGCCTTGCTGTCAGCGCTGTGTCAGCGCTGCGGCAGCGTCGAGCCTAAAAATGGTATTCACTAATGCACCTTAAACGACACTAGCGCTCGGCGACGAATGCGGCGTGAGCTGGAACTACACTGCGTCGAGAGTTTGACGTTTAATGTACGAACTTCGTATTCTCTAACGAAAAACAGCGACGAACTCGCCCACAACCTCGCTCACAGCCTCGATTCCTAATGTCAAATAAAACAGCTAGGATTTTAGACAAGGCTGTCTCGACGTCGAGCTCGTTGACGAACGCAGCGTCAAATGTGTGAATAAGAGAATAGCATAGCAGTACCCGTCATGGTAACCCCCCTGAACTGTTTCATTCACAGCAACGCATCAAGACGCGGTGATGGCGGTGTTACCATTTTTCCACATTTACGGCGCCGAGGTGATGATGTTCCACAAGCTGTCTCAGGGCATCAAGCTGGTGACTCTGCCCAAGTTCCAACCGGAATTGTTCCTGCGAACCTTAGAAAAGTATAAACCCAATGTTTTGTACGCGGTTCCGCCTATAGGTATGAAATGCTATGCTATTCTGTCTATGTAGTGCTTTTAATTTAGTTTTGCCAGCCTCCGTAGCCTAGTTGGTAGGGACCCTGCCTACGAAGCTGGAGGTTCCGGGTTCGAATCTCAGCGAGGGCATTATTTGTGTATTTATTTATCACAAATATTTGTTCCTTGGTCATGGCTGTCTATGTATAAGTAGCTATATTGTATCTATCTATTATATATATCGTCGCTTATGTGGGTACATCACAAGCCTTAATTGAGCTTACCGTGGGACTAGGTTGATTTGTGTAAGATGTCCCAAGAAATTTATTTATTATTATTGCGGGTCGATTGCATAATAAAATGTATATACTTATTGCAAGCAAAATCACGATCACGTCAATTGTGTTACAAAAGTTAGTCATACCAGGTCATACTAATTATATTGTGTACTCTGCTACTCCGTCCATCAAGTTTTGGCAGTAGAAAAAGGCATTATAATTCATATATAAAACTTGTAGGCGCATATTGTCGAACGCTAATGGAAAATGAGGGTTTTCTGAAATGACGTTCATCAGGGCAGCAGCACTGAGGCGTCAGGTCCAGAAACTTGTCTAAATTCTCAGAGTACCTATAGTTTCGTGTTTAAACGTTATATGTATATGAGTTAAAACAATTATAGAAAAAAATAAAAATACCTTCTAGTTAGTTTTTCTTCCAACTAGTGGCACACGCTTTCGAGAAAACCCTCATTTGAATTTATCGCCTTTTTCCACTGCCAAAAGATGTTACACAAAATTTAACATCGTAACACAACAATTATGACGTTGAATGTTTTCATTAAAGGCCTACATAAAAAAACCATGTGCAATTTTTTTTTTAGCAAACGGTGTGAATATCTGAGAGTTTCAACCGCCTAATTTTGGTGGATTCATTTTTGCCGAAGTTTCTAAACGTCTCAATGCTACACTTGGTCATTTGTATAAGGTACCATGCCTCCTTCAAATGACAAAGTAGCACATTGTAACGAATAGAAACTTCGGTAAAAATAATGCCACCAAAATTAGGCGGTTTAAACGCTCAGATATTCATTTGATATTGTAAACTTAAAAGTACATACGAGTACCAACGTTAATACTAAAGGTTTCATTAAACAATGTTTTCCTAGTAATGACAACTTAATGATAATGACGTAATATATCTCTACGAGTGTTTTATTTAGGTACTTACCTGCCTAATTAAATTATGTACGAGTAATAATTTACAAGTGACAGAACATTCCGAAAATAAAGAAATATTCTCGAGAATGATCTGTAAACATTCTTGCAACAAGGAATTTACTGATTTAACAAGTACATATTTTTGAGATAAGGTTAAAATAAAATTTAAAATTAGTTTAAATGTTATTTTCTATATACTACCGTATTTACAGATGTCATTTTATTGATATAAGAATTCAATAAGTAAATTCGCAATAATGTTGAAGAGAATATTTCAGAGACAGCTGTAACGAGATAAATTTCTCGCTCTCGAGAATATTCTTAGAAGTTATCGGCAATTTTTCACAAAGAATATTCTGCATGTTTTGAATTTTTCGTCGACGCATTGCTAATATACGAGTAGATACCTTATTTAAGGTGGTACCTATAACACGTACAGTCAAGTGTAAAAATAATTATCGAAAGAATCCAGTCATAAATATGTTACGACGTTCTTATTACACAGAATTAGAGTGCACTGGGACATATTTTTGAACATGTTTGTGCACACCTTATTTTGTCTTTGACTGTATGTAATTTTTATTAAAATATTGTAGTGTTAATGATGGCCAGTCATCCAGCTGCAACTCCTAAAACGTTCCAACACCTGGAGGTGATCATCAACGGATCCGCTGCCCTGACCTCCGCAGACGCTGACAGATTTATGGACAGAGCCAAGGTAAATCGCAATTATTATTCGCAATTTGAATGTGAAAACAAAATACACTCTTGGTCAAATATGTAATTACGAGTCCGGGGTTTTTATAGATAATACTGCATTCTGCAAACATGCTAGTTAAAATGTTTTCAAAATATTTATATAATAAAAGGAATTCTTTTTAAAATAATAGGATCTAATATTTTGGCAGTTCCATTAATAACAATGAATTAAAAAAAAAATCGTAGTTGTCGTTAGACTGGTTTCAGATCACTAAACAGAAAACACCAAGAAGGTAAAATAAAACAACATTTTTATCATAACCAATAAGTAGATAGTGTTGTATATCTACGGAGTTTTTGACAATAAAGTTAGTCATTCGATTTTATGAAAAATTCTGGAAAATTGCAATACAATCTGATGTTAATGATCTGATGTTTACCCAAATTAAACAATTAAAAAAACGACTTCAACCGATTTGTCCAAGATCCCATCATCAGACCCCGATTCGGTGACAACTGGACCATCTCGGAGTTCATGATTCCCAGAGATATCGAGTAACATAGTTACGCACAAAAAAGATATCATAAAATCAGTAAAATTCACGTCTTCATCCTTTTTTGAAGTCGATAAAAATGTTTCAAATCAGCATATTCCCCGTGTTTCCTACGACCAGTATTAGTTATTGACCGCGAGTATATTGTCTAGATTTCTTTAGAAAACTTCTATTTATGCATGTGATGCCTTTAGTGCTTAAGATTAAATTTCCTAACGGTAATCTTCAAGCCATCCAATAGGCGTCAATGCGACTAGAAGATTGTGTCCTATCAGATGGTATAAAGTTCGGATGCTCAGAAAAAAATGTTTAATTTTCAATAACAAATGCCATAAGCAGCTGTAGGTAATTAAGACTATATGCCATCGAAACTAAACACCAATAATATCTTCTTTTATACTTCATGTTCATTGCAGTTGCGAACAATATAAACAAACAGTTCAGAGATCCATAACCTACCACTATTTATATTGATTTTGAGATTTTGGCTTATCTATTGGTAAAGAGCTGATTAAACAACACATAGATTTGGATTATTCTAATGAACCACTCTCATTACCTTCCTTACACTTTCTCATTCGATAGTGGGCGAAGTCACAATATTTAAATAGATATTTCGTACGGTACTACAATACACAGTTTTATCAAATCACTCTTATTGTGGCTCATTTGTCCAGAACAGGGGGGTTACCATGACGAAATAATGCGATTCACTTTAGGTTCAGGGAAAGGGACAAATATATACGACTCGTATAGCCTTGTCCCTTTCTCTCGACCTAAACTACTTCGCATTAGTACGTCATGGTAACCCCTCAGGTATGTAAAGAAAGGAATAAAGCGGTTGAAACGCCAATAGAACAACCCATTTAGCAGTATTTCATGACGTAGATATAAAATGAAATACATTACATACATTTTGTATACAACGTTTGCTTACATTATTCGCAACTTCCACAAAAATATAACTAATTAATAACATTATGCGGTTTCATTAAAAATTTCAGAGGAAATTTGACTTCAGGCAAGGTTACGGTCTAACGGAAACTTCACCTGTTGTGACAGTTACTCCAAGAGGGAATGATAACTATGGATGCGTTGGTCTTCCGGTTCCGAACACCGAACTTAAGATTGTCGACCGAAATCAAAACACTCTGGGCCCTAATGAGGTAACTGTAATTCATTTTCATGTTTTTTCAAAGTGTCACAAATTATTGACTTAACTACAATATTAAAATTTTACAGAAAGGAGAATTGTTGATTCGTGGTCCACAAGTCATGAAAGGATATAGAAATAATACCAAAGCCAATACAGAAGCGTTTACTGATGATGGATGGTTTAGAAGTGGAGACTTAGCTGTGGGGGACGACCAGGGTATCATCACAATAGGAGATCGTTTAAAAGAATTGATAAAGGTACAAGTCTGTATTTTATAAAAAATATATATATCGTATTTTTATTTCTCACTGCGGCATGATCGCTCTTCACGTTCTACACTCTCGGTCAAAGACTACGGGACGGAAATTTCATAAAAAATAATGTAAACATTCAAATAGAAATTTAGCAAAACATTTAATCTTAAAATGTTTACAGGATAAGTATAACATGATTTGTTTAACATAATCACAATATTTTTTAGGAAGTGGTAAGTAAATTAATTAGTAATACGACGACCAATCTAGATAATATTTTTTAATTAAAGCCAAAACTTCTGTGACATTCTGTTCTATAAATACATACATACATAATCAGTCTACTGCTGAACATAGGCCTCTCCTATAACCTAAGCATATGGACGCATTAGGAGGTAAATGCCCATAATCACCACGCTGAGCCAGCGGGTTGATGATCGCAGTAGTGTCCACTACAACGATGCTGCTGGCCATCATCCATTTTCAATAAATAAATAATCAGTGACACTTGAATCCCTTAGTCGACTCTTACGATACCCACGAGAAGGGCTGGTTGTTGTTCTTTTTTGATATATTTCCCTGCTGTCCAGGTCAAAGGATTCCAGGTGCCTCCAGCCGAACTGGAAGGTGTTCTCAGGGATCATCCATCAGTGGAGGACGCTGCTGTTATCGGGGTTCCCCACGAGATCCATGGTGAAACGCCGAAAGCATTCGTGGTTCTAAAGAAAGGGCATAATGTACACCCATCAAATATCTGCGATTTTGTTAAAGAGAGAGTGGCAGAATACAAAAGGATAAGTGATGTCACTTTTCTGGAGGAGCTACCGAAGAATTCAACTGGGAAAATACTAAGAAGACAGCTAAAGGAAAAAACATATGTAATTTTCGTCATCCTTAAGCGAATACGATACAGCTCAGATCGTTAGGTAGTGTTGGTAAAGGCTAAGTAAGGTTCTTAAGTCCAATATTTTAAGACTAGTCTAATTTTACGGGACTATCGAGCCTAAAAACTACAGTTATGAAGTCGTCCTTCTTTCGGGATTTTACTAGATTTTTTACATTTATTCTCTTTTCATTCATAAGTTCAGAAACAATTTTACTACTTAATTACTAGGTACTTACCATCCCCATTTTATATATTACAGAGGTACTTTACATGTACCTATTTTGATTTTTCGTGTTCTTTGTGTTGATACCCGTGCCCGAATAAAATATTGAATAATTATAAGAATACTCGTATATACATGGGTCACCGGGTCAAGGCATACCTAATTTCATCATCATCATCATCATCAGCCTATCTCAGTCCACTGCTGGACGTAGGCCTCTCCTACTATGCGTATAGACGTGGTATAGACGCATTAGGAGGTAAATGCAAGCGGATTGGCGATCGCAGTAATCTGTCCACTATGATGACGCTGCTGCCCATCATCACTCATCAGTCAACAAAGAGTACTCTACTAATGGTTCAGAAAATGTTTTGAAAGTTAGTTTTAATCTATTCTATTGGTCGATTGCAAAACATTGTACATAAGGCCTTAATAAAAACAAAATCACTATCGCTTCAATTGTGTTACGAAAGTAAATGATACAAACTGTATTGTATAGTCAGTCCAACAACCTTTGCAATGTAAGTGCGTTTTGTTAATCGCTCTCAGAAAGTTTGAATTCGTTGCCCTTTTTCACGCTGAAAAGTTGTTACACAATATCTAACTTCGTAACACAAAAATTATGACTTATGACTTTAAATGTTGTTTTCATTAAAGGCCTTTAACTAGATCTGTACGTACTTTTTTTTTAAATCGACCCCTATGCATGCTGTACCTACCTATATTTAATTGAATTAGTTAGTGATATAAATCTAGTCTTAGTTGTAAGAGTACTATCAAA
>JALPQI010031606.1:0-69413 GCA_025490895.1 Thaumatotibia leucotreta | reverse complement strand
TTTTAAAATAATAGATCTAATATTTGGCAGTTCCATTAATAACAATGAATTAAAAAAAAATCGTAGTTGTCGTTAGACTGGTTTCAGATCACTAAACAGAAAACACCAAGAAGGTAAAATAAAACAACATTTTTATCATAACCAATAAGTAGATAGTGTTGTATATCTACGGAGTTTTTGACAATAAAGTTAGTCATTCGATTTTATGAAAAATTCTGGAAAATTGCAATACAATCTGATGTTAATGATCTGATGTTTACCCAAATTAAACAATTAAAAAAACGACTTCAACCGATTTGTCCAAGATCCCATCATCAGACCCCGATTCGGTGACAACTGGACCATCTCGGAGTTCATGATTCCCAGAGATATCGAGTAACATAGTTACGCACAAAAAAGATATCATAAAATCAGTAAAATTCACGTCTTCATCCTTTTTTGAAGTCGATAAAAATGTTTCAAATCAGCATATTCCCCGTGTTTCCTACGACCAGTATTAGTTATTGACCGCGAGTATATTGTCTAGATTTCTTTAGAAAACTTCTATTTATGCATGTGATGCCTTTAGTGCTTAAGATTAAATTTCCTAACGGTAATCTTCAAGCCATCCAATAGGCGTCAATGCGACTAGAAGATTGTGTCCTATCAGATGGTATAAAGTTCGGATGCTCAGAAAAAAATGTTTAATTTTCAATAACAAATGCCATAAGCAGCTGTAGGTAATTAAGACTATATGCCATCGAAACTAAACACCAATAATATCTTCTTTTATACTTCATGTTCATTGCAGTTGCGAACAATATAAACAAACAGTTCAGAGATCCATAACCTACCACTATTTATATTGATTTTGAGATTTTGGCTTATCTATTGGTAAAGAGCTGATTAAACAACACATAGATTTGGATTATTCTAATGAACCACTCTCATTACCTTCCTTACACTTTCTCATTCGATAGTGGGCGAAGTCACAATATTTAAATAGATATTTCGTACGGTACTACAATACACAGTTTTATCAAATCACTCTTATTGTGGCTCATTTGTCCAGAACAGGGGGGTTACCATGACGAAATAATGCGATTCACTTTAGGTTCAGGGAAAGGGACAAATATATACGACTCGTATAGCCTTGTCCCTTTCTCTCGACCTAAACTACTTCGCATTAGTACGTCATGGTAACCCCTCAGGTATGTAAAGAAAGGAATAAAGCGGTTGAAACGCCAATAGAACAACCCATTTAGCAGTATTTCATGACGTAGATATAAAATGAAATACATTACATACATTTTGTATACAACGTTTGCTTACATTATTCGCAACTTCCACAAAAATATAACTAATTAATAACATTATGCGGTTTCATTAAAAATTTCAGAGGAAATTTGACTTCAGGCAAGGTTACGGTCTAACGGAAACTTCACCTGTTGTGACAGTTACTCCAAGAGGGAATGATAACTATGGATGCGTTGGTCTTCCGGTTCCGAACACCGAACTTAAGATTGTCGACCGAAATCAAAACACTCTGGGCCCTAATGAGGTAACTGTAATTCATTTTCATGTTTTTTCAAAGTGTCACAAATTATTGACTTAACTACAATATTAAAATTTTACAGAAAGGAGAATTGTTGATTCGTGGTCCACAAGTCATGAAAGGATATAGAAATAATACCAAAGCCAATACAGAAGCGTTTACTGATGATGGATGGTTTAGAAGTGGAGACTTAGCTGTGGGGGACGACCAGGGTATCATCACAATAGGAGATCGTTTAAAAGAATTGATAAAGGTACAAGTCTGTATTTTATAAAAAATATATATATCGTATTTTTATTTCTCACTGCGGCATGATCGCTCTTCACGTTCTACACTCTCGGTCAAAGACTACGGGACGGAAATTTCATAAAAAATAATGTAAACATTCAAATAGAAATTTAGCAAAACATTTAATCTTAAAATGTTTACAGGATAAGTATAACATGATTTGTTTAACATAATCACAATATTTTTTAGGAAGTGGTAAGTAAATTAATTAGTAATACGACGACCAATCTAGATAATATTTTTTAATTAAAGCCAAAACTTCTGTGACATTCTGTTCTATAAATACATACATACATAATCAGTCTACTGCTGAACATAGGCCTCTCCTATAACCTAAGCATATGGACGCATTAGGAGGTAAATGCCCATAATCACCACGCTGAGCCAGCGGGTTGATGATCGCAGTAGTGTCCACTACAACGATGCTGCTGGCCATCATCCATTTTCAATAAATAAATAATCAGTGACACTTGAATCCCTTAGTCGACTCTTACGATACCCACGAGAAGGGCTGGTTGTTGTTCTTTTTTGATATATTTCCCTGCTGTCCAGGTCAAAGGATTCCAGGTGCCTCCAGCCGAACTGGAAGGTGTTCTCAGGGATCATCCATCAGTGGAGGACGCTGCTGTTATCGGGGTTCCCCACGAGATCCATGGTGAAACGCCGAAAGCATTCGTGGTTCTAAAGAAAGGGCATAATGTACACCCATCAAATATCTGCGATTTTGTTAAAGAGAGAGTGGCAGAATACAAAAGGATAAGTGATGTCACTTTTCTGGAGCAGCTACCGAAGAATTCAACTGGGAAAATACTAAGAAGACAGCTAAAGGAAAAACATATGTAATTTTCGTCATCCTTAAGCGAATACGATACAGCTCAGATCGTTAGGTAGTGTTGGTAAAGGCTAAGTAAGGTTCTTAAGTCCAATATTTTAAGACTAGTCTAATTTTACGGGACTATCGAGCCTAAAAACTACAGTTATGAAGTCGTCCTTCTTTCGGGATTTTACTAGATTTTTACATTTATTCTCTTTTCATTCATAAGTTCAGAAACAATTTTACTACTTAATTACTAGGTACTTACCATCCCCATTTTATATATTACAGAGGTACTTTACATGTACCTATTTTGATTTTTCGTGTTCTTTGTGTTGATACCCGTGCCCGAATAAAATATTGAATAATTATAAGAATACTCGTATATACATGGGTCACCGGGTCAAGGCATACCTAATTTCATCATCATCATCATCATCAGCCTATCTCAGTCCACTGCTGGACGTAGGCCTCTCCTACTATGCGTATAGACGTGGTATAGACGCATTAGGAGGTAAATGCAAGCGGATTGGCGATCGCAGTAATCTGTCCACTATGATGACGCTGCTGCCCATCATCACTCATCAGTCAACAAAGAGTACTCTACTAATGGTTCAGAAAATGTTTTGAAAGTTAGTTTTAATCTATTCTATTGGTCGATTGCAAAACATTGTACATAAGGCCTTAATAAAAACAAAATCACTATCGCTTCAATTGTGTTACGAAAGTAAATGATACAAACTGTATTGTATAGTCAGTCCAACAACCTTTGCAATGTAAGTGCGTTTTGTTAATCGCTCTCAGAAAGTTTGAATTCGTTGCCCTTTTTCACGCTGAAAAGTTGTTACACAATATCTAACTTCGTAACACAAAAATTATGACTTATGACTTTAAATGTTGTTTTCATTAAAGGCCTTTAACTAGATCTGTACGTACTTTTTTTTTAAATCGACCCCTATGCATGCTGTACCTACCTATATTTAATTGAATTAGTTAGTGATATAAATCTAGTCTTAGTTGTAAGAGTACTATCAAACGAATATGTTATCATTCGCTAGACTGCAGTCTTTCTAGGTAATAGTTATTTAAATAAATTAATTTATGATGATTATGGTTCTACGCTTAAATTACATCGTAAATATAAATATCTACATCTTCCACAAATAGATTGAATAAAGTTACTCTACAAATTATATGAACTATATTTACTAAGTCCGTGTATAAATTACGTAATAATAAGGATATTTAAGGATAATAAATCATATATTTTTCACAATACCTATCTCGTTTTTTTTCGTCATCAACTCATCACGTAAGTCGAGAGAAGTTCACTTACTATAATCCTGTGTTTTTTAGGGTTTCGTAGCCAAAATGGCAAAACGGAACCCTTATAGATTTGTCATGTCCGTCTGTCCGTCTGTCCGTCTGTCACAGCCGATTTACTCAGAAACTATAAATGCTTCAGTAATGAAATCTGGTAATAATATGTTGTATTAACCGCTACAGAATTATGATATTAATTAAAAAAATAATAATTGGGGTTGGGGCCCTCGATACATGTAACTGAAGGATAGAATTTTTTTTTAGATGTACCTATACAAGCGGGTGGAATATCAATAAAAAGGTCTTTGAAAATGATGTAAAGGTTTATACATCACACTTCAATTTAAGCGAACCATTTTCGAGATATCAGCTCTCAAATTCTGAAAAATGTGTGCCCCGCCCTCTATTTCTTAAACTACGTGATATAAATATCTAACAACAAATTATGTTATGCATAATATGCATAACAAATTGACGGTGGAAAGGAGAAACCCTTTAAGCGACATTTTGGTCAAAAATGAGTTTTATATATCGACGGAACCGGCTTTTTTTTCTGCGTCGTTTAAGCCAAGTAATACTGAGATCTGACGACTTCAATGTTGCTTAAGGTATAATGAAATAATGGTCAAATTTAAAGACAGGGATGTTAAGCGACGCAATTATTGACTAAAATTTAGACAGTGTCACTTAAGCATACACATATTTATATACATAGTCGCTTAAGTTTTTTTTTTCAAGTGCTACTGTTGCCGGTTAATTGCATGTCATAGAAATTACCTTGCCCTGTAAGCGACACTTTTCTGGCTAAAATATTTTTTATTTATAAACCGTAGGGTCGCTTAAAGGCTCGTTTTGGAGAATTCTTAGGTCAATATCAATTAAGCGACATTTATTTCAGAAGGTTCCAAGTTTATTGAAATAACGTTATTACTATTTCATAGATATCGCACACCTAGATCAAAACAGCACTAACTCAAAATTTATCTGTGTTTTAGATTAAGGTATATTCGTGATCTACAAAGTTCAAATTAAAAAATACATACATTTTGAGTTAATACTGTTTTGATCTAGGTGTGATGACAATTTGACAAAGTACGTTCAAAGAACACAAGTCTCTAAAGCGGCCACAGAAAGTGATACGATTTTTTTTCCTAAAAATAAAACTTTAAAACGCTCTCCTGGACAATTACCAAAATGTCGCTTAACAGGTTTCTCCTTTCCACCGTCGAAATTATGTTATGCATAATATGCATAATATGCATAACATAATTTTATTAATAAACTCTATCAACGATTTTTGGTTTGACTAAATTATGCCTTATAGTTTTTAAGATAGGTTGATTTAACTGTATTTTTTAACGATAAATTGATAATAATACGGAACCCTTCGCGCCCGAGTCCGACTCGCACTTTGCCGGTTTTTTAAATATAGTTTATAAAAATGATTACCAAATAACAAGCAACAGGGGGGTTACCTTGACGTACTAATATGCGATTCAGTTTAGGTTCAAGGAAAGGGACAGAGATGTACGACTCGTATAGCCTAGTCCCTTTCTCTCGACCTAAACTGAATCGCATTAGTACGTCATGGTAGCCCTCCAGGTCTGACTCATTGCTCAGCCTAATTTAGGACGCACTGGATATCAACTACATGTTATGCAATTTTTGTAAATCATGTAGGTATTCATTATCATTTAACCTTTTTGACGCCATGACAAATACTGACCAAAGCTGTTACCCAAACGCCACGTCAACAAAATGTCAAAACTGTTGTTTACGCACATGAGTGTAAGTCTATATTGCTCTGTGGTCCAAGACTTATATATCGGTCTTTGGCGTTGAACCTGCGGTGCCAATATATCAGTCGTTGGCGTCCAAAAGGTTAAATAATAAACAGAAACGTATGAAGTTATTGCATTATTTCAGCTACTTATACGAGTGAAATTGAATTTTTTGATGAACTAATGAACAATTTTGTTCATCTACGCTTTAGGTACTATATGCGCTTATATTATGATGTAAATTGATTATACGATTAAGTAATAATAAATGAACAGTCAAGGGCAAAATAAGGTGTAAGTTTATAAAAATGCTCAAAAATGTATCCCAGTGCACTTTAATTCTGTTTAATAAGATATCGTAACATATTTGTTCAGGATTTTTTCGATACATATTTTTGCACTTGACCGAACAAAGTGTTTAAGACCTAGATAAAAAGCTGTTTTGGACGAAATTCATACGAGCAAATTGAGCCCTTGATTACATGTTAAGAATCATACACTCAAGGTACCTATATGGATTTCCATACGAGGCCACAAGAGGCCGAAAGTCTAGCCGCAATAAGCCCAAGACTGACTTTTATTTTAGAGTACATTACTTCAAAAGCCGGCAAGAAAGGTGTTGTAGGCCGAGAGGCCTGCAAGCTTTTTCCCGGCTGAAGCTTGTATAGTGCTTTTCTCAAATAAATAAAAAATGTTACTAAATCAGTTTCATGTATTCAAGTCTGTCATACTTTGACGTTTAATAACAAAAGAAAAGTGATTTGCAGGCTAAGGCCTGACAATGAAATTCCTTTAAATCCTTTTTCGCTCGTAGAACCCGAAACTACGTACTTGTTTAATTGATTCGAGGTACGACATGTAAACATTTCATTGCATATTTGAGAAAAATAATTTCATGGCCAGTGTTTGTAAGGCCCTTTTCTCCTATTTGAAGCCGCTGCTAGTAGTGTTCTGATAGCTGTTAGTATTCTCACTGTTTGGGAGTACGCACGTACATTATATTCTTCTTCTTCTTCTCAGCACATTTTACTCCACTGCAGGATGTATGCCTCTTGGAATTTTTTCCACCTCTTACGGTTTGCGGCGTCTCTCTTCCAGGTCGGCCCTGCCGTCTTTTTTATATCGTCCGACCATCTGGCAGCTGGCCTGCCTACGCTTCGGCTTCCCATTCTTGGCCTCCACAAGAGGGCTCTAGTCGCCCACCGCCCATCATCATTTCGGCACACATGTCCCGCCCATCTCCATTTCAGGCTGGCTACTCGTTCAATGATGTCGGTAACTCTCGTGCGTTGCCTGATTTCCGCGTTCCGCACTCTATCTCTTAGAGAGATCCCGAGCATTGAGCGTTCCATCGCCCTTTGTGCGACTTTCAGCCGTTTCGCTCTATCGATGGTTATATAGCGTCCACGTCTCGCAAGCGTAAGTCAGTACTGGAAGGACACATTCATTATACACCCTCGTTTTCAGGTTTTGTGGGATATTCGACTTAAACACGTCCTTGAGCCTCCCAAAGGCTCCCCATCCCAGCTGGATGCGCCTACTAATCTCTGTATCTAGAGAATCTGCCTCTAACCTGATCTTTTGCCCCAGATAGATGTACTCAACAACTTTTTCGATTGGGCTGCCCTGGGTTGAGATCGTTGCCGTATCTGATGGGCCCATCCACATATTAAAGATACACACACATGGGCGTACATTATATTAAAGATAATTAATTAAGTGCACAACCACTAGAAAAAACTATTCGTGTTTTTAAAGTAAAAAGCATGTTTACTCAACTATCCTAATAGGTATAAGACATTTAATTTGTATTAAACTAGTGAAAACCGGTGTGATAAGAGTACGATAAGCTTGACTTAAGTGCATATCAATTTCATTATTGTCTATAACCCCTAGCTGTGGCAATTTATAATAGGATTAACCGTTATCATCGTGTTGGGAGTGTAAACAACTTGTTATCACATAATGTGTAGATAAACTGTTTTACAACTTCATAAGCATTCTGTATTTGGATTGTGTCGACCTTTGTACTGTCATCATTTGACTTTATAATAGTAAACCTAATTACAAAGCCGTAAGGTCTACCTTAAGAAGATGTATATAGTTAAAGGCCTTTCATGAAAATAAAATTTAATGTCATAAGTTTTGTGTTACGAAATAAAATTATGTGTGACAACTTTTGGAATGCAAAAAGTCGAAAAATTCTAATATTCTGGTTGCTAAGACCGAGTGGCCGAGCGATTCGATCCCAAACTCGGACGTTAGGTGATCTTGGTCGTTTTTCTTTGGTATATGACATCTAATATTTATAATGTAAAACTTTTTGAAACAAAGACAAACTTTCTTGTAAAACATTTTATTAACATTGCATACCTATAAACAAAACACCAACATAATAATATATAATAGCCTAAACTCGTAAAAAATATAGTTAAAATCACAGACGATTTTAGAGGTCCATAACCTTTGCCATGTTATTGAAATGATATACATTTGTTCATGTAAAATGTGTGTCGTAATAATTGCATTCACTCATTGAGTACCTAACCCAGCTAAATTAAGGTTTCTTAACAAAAGAGATGAAACTCATTTATGTAACACGACATAAGTACCTATATAAAGAGATCAGTAATTAGATAGTATACAAACAACCGTATTTCGTCCCCATTAACCCAAATTCAACGAGTGTCACGATATTTGAATACTAGGTTAAGTGATTAAAGGCCTAAATAATAATCAATAAAAATCCATTATCTCGTCCACAAGACCCTAACAATAAAAATAGAAATAATATAATGGTTTATTTGATGCCATACAGTAATGAGTCATAAATGTAAGTAGAAACAATAAGGATTTTAACACCAAAAAGGATGCCACTAAGCTATGCGTCGTGTCTGATGCCACGACGCTGGTTTTCAGGGCAACCGAGTTAAAAAAAAGAAAAACAAAAATAACTAGAAGAATAGGTAAAACAATAACATGCACATGCACAATGTAGGAAATAAACATAATGACTTAACATAATTATCTAAACAAGTTAAAATCAAAGTCAAGATCAAAGTAAAATGTGGTCCATTTCTTATACTTAAATACTACAAAAACTGAGTAGCGTTAATATTAACGGTTTTTTTTTATTACGGAGGCATTTATGATTTACGATAAAAATGGATTACGCTTCAATGATCGACAAATGTAATCTAAATGCGAGATAATTCAAATTCAACTGATGCCATTAGTGCGCAGGTATGGCAAATCGTCATCATTTGGCAAATATTTATGCATGGACCCTTTTTTCCCTATAATTTTTTAGCACCTACCTAAAGAACACCAATTGCATTCCACTAACAGAATCTCCATTAGAACCCTACGCATACATTTTCTTTAACTCCCTCCTCAAAATTTTCCCCGTATTCGTCTTTGGTATATCATCCACAAATATGACTTCCTCTATCTTCTTGTACGGTGCTACTTTCTCAGCTACGAAGCTCTGCAGTTCTTCTTCAGAAGGTTTGAACCCGTTTTTAGGTATGATAAAGGCCCTCGGTGCTTCTCCGTAGAACTCATGCGGGACACCGATGACCGCTGCGTCCGCGACGGCGGGGTGAGATCGAAGAATGCCTTCCAATTCTGCTGGCATCACTTGGAGGCCTTTGACCTGTAATATTAATTGAGTTGTCTATTATCTAGTCAAGTCTAGTTTAGTGTATAGACTTAAGGCCTCACTTAGCTTATCGATAGGAAAAAAACCGGTGTTAAGTGAATAAATGGAAAATGGGAGACAAGAGACAACCCAAAGTGAGAAGAGAGCTTTATGTGAGTTATCCCAGCAGAAACACCTGAATGGAAGGCTATTAGAAATAGAGTAGACTGCTGCAGGCTAGGCCAGGCCAAGATTCCATTCTGCAATCGTATACGAGAAGCGATAACTGCTAATTGTTTGAGAATCACAGATTCGTACGAAAAGTCACGTGACCATTTCCATATATTATTATGGACACTTGACTTATCGCTTATTCGCTGGCTAGATGATGGGCAGCAGCATCACCAATATCATCATAGTGGACACACTACTGCAATCGCCAATCCGCTTGCTCAGTGTGGCGCCTTATACGCATAGGCTAAGGAGAGGCCGTTGTCCAGCAGTGAACTGACATAGGCTGCTGATTATGATGATCTTGGCTAGGCCTACTGGCCTAACGTCGCAGGGGAGTTAAGTGGGTCATCATCATCAGCCTATGATAGTCCACTGCTGGACGTAGGCCTCTCCTATTAGCGCATTAGGAGGTAAATGCCCATAATCGCCACGCTGGGCAAGCGGATTCACGATCGCAGTATGATGCTGCTGCCCATCATCAAACTTGATAAAAAAATGGTCAGTGACACTTCAATCCCTTAGTCGACACTTACGACACCCGCAGGAGGAGTTGGGGTGGTGACAAATGTATTTTTACTGCCGTCACCACACGGCTAGTAGTATTAGTAGTAGTTTGGTGGGTATTCTTCTCCTTTTGGAGGAGCGAGCCCCACATACCATCATGGGCTCCCCCAGCCCGTGTTGATGATGCCTAAATGCATTCTCCCCTGCGTCAACCAAAAAAAAAGGCCTATTGGCCTACTACCGCGAAAATCGAAATTCGTAAATTTTGAGGAGTTTTCTCTGTCACTCAAGCGAAGGCGTCATTTGAGTGAGAGAGACAAATCCTCGAAATTAACGAATTTCATTTTTCGTAGTAGGGCCGCTGTTCTCTCGTCTCGTGTCACAGACCAAGATTCTTTTTGGGCACCTAGTTCGTACCGAACAACTGATTATTTCTTCGCGATTTAGATATTGGACCCTAAAGTCAAATTTTCAGTCAAAATATTGTCTCCCTGTGTAAAACCTTAAAAATCGTACGTCTACCCTTTTATTGTATGGAATGTCGTCTTCATGGGCAGTGTTCTTGAGATAAGAAAACAAATGAGGACTAAACCAGTTGCGGTAGTCCTCAGCCTTGAATTTAATCAATGTTCAAAAACATGTTTTTTATCTACGATATTTCTAGAAGGAACAGATAATCAAAACAAGGCAAAAGTTAAATAGTTGATGGTTTCCTTATTATCGCTATCTTAATAATTTTAGTGCTAATATGTGGTTGTTATAATAGTTGTGTGTATATACACATCCTATACAAGTTATGTACCTAAAATACACAGAAGTAGACCCAAACCCAATGACTCAAATACATTATATAAAGGATGAGCGATCGAAATAGATCAGTGGGCCGAAATTAAAAAACTGTTAAGAGACAGACAGCTTATGTGTGACGTTATTTATCGAAAGGAATCTTTATAGGGTTTCGTAGCCAAAATGGCAAAAACGGAACCCTTATACTCGTAGTTTCGCCATGTCCGTCTGTCCGTTTGTGCGCAGCATAGCTCCTTGACCATTAGTACTAGAAGTTTGCAATTTTGGTACAAGTATACATACATACATTTTTTTAGGGTACGTCCCCTATTAGTAAAGTGCGGATGATTTTTTCATTTCGCAGTAAACCTCTAATGGGGGGGTATCGTTGAATAGGTCTTTGAAGAAAGTTTTTTTCATAAATCAATGTTTTCGGAGATAACCGCTAAAGATGAAGAAAATCCACCCCCCCCCCCCTCTTACTTTTGATCAGTAGGTCCAAAAAATATGGAATAAATCATGAATAGTGGGCTAATGAAATACTTTAAAATAAAACTATTTTGACAATAATCAGCCTAGCCGTTTTTGAATATCTTCGACTTTTCTTACTACGGAATAACTACAACTTTCCCCTCAGCAAACAAATCATAATAAATTTGCTATAAATATCACATTAGTCTTTTCATTATATTTTCGTAGTGTAACTAGTCCTAAGACTGCAAAGTACCGAAAGGAACCAACTTAAAAAAGGCAAATACCGGAAGTAACTTGTAAAGTGACAGAACATCTTGGCATTTCACCGTAAAAAAAAGAAATAACCAGTCACCGGGTAAAAGATTATCTAAAATAGTTAAAAAAAAATTGACGTATAAGTTGTTTTTTTTTTTGTAGATTCGTTCCGTTCTTTGACTTATTTGTTTGTGTACAGTGAAAATCACTTTGATTTTTTAGTTCATTGCAAGTTTAAGAAAAGCACTATACAAATCTTGCCGAGAAACTTGTACAGGCCAAGAATATCCAGATAGAGATACGCGGCATGTAACCTTGTTTCTCGCCGAGATTTGTATAGTTCCTAATAGTAACCTTTCGTTTCCCGTCCTCTATAGTAATGTACTATTACCTTTATAAGTTCCTTAATTCTGTCCGTAATATAGAGCCCTGCGTCTGGCTTGTAGTAACCCAAATCTCCAGTCTTGTAAAATCCGTCCTCTGTAATGCTATCTTCGGTTGCTTGTGGATTTTTGTGGTACCCCTTCATCACTATAGGCCCTCGGACGCATAGTTCTCCTTGCTGGAAGAAAGTGTGACCGTAACTATCGATTTTTCAAAATATTGGAAAATAAACTGGCTAATCTACATTTTTTTTATCTCTATTAGTGATCAGCATACGTAAAGGTGCAATTTAGAGACGGATGATAATTTACAAACCCAATGTTTAAGCTGGATGAATTATCTTTTTTTTTGTCTGAGTCACGCTGGTTTTATGCAAAATTATGCTAGGTACTTAAACTTGGAAAACAGTTGCTTATTTCATGTGGACGAGTACTGACAAAAGGCAATTGTTATCAGCAAAATAAACATAGGAAACAAGTATTAAAATCACCAAAGGACCTAGTAATTGCAACAAATGAATTATTTGTTTACAACTGACTTTAAAATTTCAAAAGGAGGAGAATTTTAGTTATTTTTTCATCACACCTTAAAATACGTCAATGGGTCGACGAAAAAGGGTCATTATGACCATGGGTAAGAATGGATGTTCATACAACATTACGTCACAGCAGTAATTATTGCAATACGATTAAAATGTTATAATTGAAGTACCAGAGGGCAGCATAACTAAACTGGTGCTTTGTCACTCACGTGATCGAGTTTAAATCATCCCTAATTTTGAGAAATTATTCAGTAGTTTTGTAAAAACTTTTCTTTATCAGGTGGGATGAAAAACATTGTATGTAGGTACCAAGCGCGGTACAAGAATTTATGAACTCGTGTGAAGTAAAGCCCGCGCCTTCGGCTTGGGCTTTACTTTCCCACTTGTTTACCACAATGCACTATTTCTTTGTGTTGGATACTTTTTCCTATATCACGTCCTCCAGGCCTAGCCAAGATGCCATTTTGCAATCGTTTACGTTACGATAAATGATATACGTATGAGAATGACAGATACGTACGAAAAGTCACGTGACTTAATCGCTTATCGTATGCGATTGTAGAATGGTATCTTGGCGAGGTTTGCAGATATGATAAATCACAGATGTCATATATATCATAGATCAAGCAAACGTATCTACTCAGCGTGTCAACTCAGTGAAATCCTCTGAGTTGTCCGTCTTTAATCGCAGCTTGCAGCTTTCAGGCGTCAAATTTTGTAATTTGAAGTGAACAAAAACATTAATAATGCCTCCTTAAGTAATATTTATTGCAACGACACATAAAATATGAATATTCAAGGGCCTGAGACATATTTAAAATCATAGGCAAGTAACAACTTCAGTACAAAATCTGACACGCTCGGCCGCCATACAAATGAATGAACTTGTTTCTTCCATCCAAATCTAATTCTGTGTATGATATAATTAATATTATACTCACCTCTCCACATGGAATAGGGTTCCCAGTTAATGGATCGACGAACTTCAGTTCTATGTTGGACAACGGCACGCCGCTTGCGGAATAATCGGCGTCGTTGCCGATAAGCGTCCCCGTTGTCAATGACGTCGTTTCCGTCGCTCCGTATCCTTGGCCGAACGCTAGTTTGCCCTGTCAAACAACTACTTAAAGTCATTCTGCGTTAACCCTTAACTTGCGACCATTTATACATAACATACACGTCTAACGTCTAATGCCACCTCAAAAATGGCCCCAAGAACAATGTTCAATTGTGCCAAGATGGTTAGGACATAGCGCTTTTCTTAACACCGAGCATACTTATTTCGGCGCAACGTCTTTGGCAAATGTTTATAGAATATAGCCAATCAATACTTTGATGGACCAATTACATCTATTTTTAAGTGGCGGTTTAAGTTTTTATTGGTTGATATTGAAATTCATTACCGTGATGCATTCAAGAGTGGGTGATACTTGTCAACTAAAATTCAGGACCGTTTTTGAAAGGCAATTTAGTATAGCGTACGGCTTCCATGTTTTATTTGTTCGTAGCCCTTAACCCAAGTGACAGATCTGTCAAGACATTCGGAGTACAATTTAAAATGATTAATTGACAAGCAAATTTGTGATAGTGGCGTTCAGGGGATTAAATTGACACTACACAAGGCACATATTTTTCTTCACAATTGTTGTATTTGTTTTCAATACCGAAATTTTTGCTCTATACAACAGCGAAGAGGGTAGAACACACGACACGATAATTTGCCAATTGAACCTCCTTCCGCCGACGGTAAAACTTGTCAGTGAATTTTGAATTAATGGTGTCGGAAATAGAATAGAATTTCTTTTGTTTGAGGAGACCTTTTAATAGGCCTACGGACGGCTAGAGGTTAAGGGTTAAAACTGTAAATCTTAATTAAGAAAGCAATAAGGTCGAGAATCTCCTTTGGTCTGGCTAAGTAGTTAAGTAGCAGATATGAGTATTTTTTGAAAAGCAAAGATAATGTAAATCTTTCAACAAGTATCTTGCACCACACTTTACCCACAATTAATAAAGTTTGGAAGGATCTATTAAGTACCTACCGCAGGGATCGGATGGATTACATAAAAATAAAAGTATAAAATATTTAGAGGTTTTTCTATAAAAACCCGTTCCTGCCTGACCTACCGTATTCTGATTAGGAAAAATAACGAAAAAAATTTCGCCGGAAATATAATTTGTTTTTATATTTTAAAGTTACCTAATATCTATCCCTCTCTCTAGCACCTACACTGTGAGAGAGATAGATATATATCTTAAAATAGCATAATATGCATATATAAGATGCATTAATATACCGTGAAGATCTTTATAGCTCAGTATCTTAAGATACATTGTCATAATATATCTCCCATTGTAAGTGCCAGGGTGCGAATGATATATATTATTTGAGGTATATTTTGGCATTGGAAATCTCTGTAGGTACTTAAGGATCGATTGCAAATAATTTGTACATAGATAAGGGCTTAATAAAAAAATGTGTTACGAATGTTAGTCATACAAACTATGTGGTATACTCTGTCCAACAACCTTCGGCAGTAGTAAAAGGGGGAAATTTAAAAAGTCTATATTGTTGCTGGCTCATAGAAAATTTGAATCTGTCGCTTTCTTTCAGTTTCAAAAGTCGTTACACAAAATTTAACTTAAATTATGACGTATATTTTTTCATTAAAGGCCTTTAACTATGTACATTTTATTTCCTATCGACCCTTAATAATAGTACATTGTGTATTAAGGGCGGTAAATAAGAAATTGTGAACGAGTGTGAAAGTAAAACCCCAAGCCGAAGGCGCGGGCTTTACTTCACACGAGTTCATAATTCTTGTACCGCCCGTGGCACACACAATGTTTTTCATCACAAAAAAGTAAATAAAACAATATATTTTTACAAAACTACTCTAAAATGCTCTAAATCATTTCTCAAAAACAGGGATGTCTTTTTATCATTTTTATAACAGAAGTCCCGGCGCAGCGCGCGCCGCCGCCGCCGCCCGCCTGTGTGGGCAGCGGGCGGCGCGCCAGTGCGACGTTATGTTGTATGAAAATTAAAAAAAAAGTCATTACGACCTGGGGCATAATATAGCTCATTACGTTCATGCATGCCTGCTTATAAAATCAGCATTTACGAGCAAGTGTGATGAAAACAAGTTTAACGGCACTTACGTCGGTTTTGCGCAACACTAATTCAACATCAGTCGAGGATAGAGGGGCGGCGCCGCTGTTGATGCGCCTGACATGCTTCAAATGATCTGTAGTGACATCTGGGTGCTTTCCTAGTAACACAGCTGGAAACAGGTAGGTATATGTTTTTGAGTTCTTAACATCCATTATTCCATTAAGTACATGCATGAGTGCATTATCTTCCAAAATAGACGTAAATAATGAAGTAAGTATAGTCATAATCAGTAGAACCAACAAAAAAATAAACAAATATAGGGATTTATAATAGGGATGATGACTGTAGTTAAAATGAATTATTTTCTACTCCAGCACTTAAATCTGTCAATTAGATGATTGTCAGCGGTATCCAAATTAACGTCATTTGAGTAACGATAAGAAAGTCTATTTGTCTATAGGTTCATATGATAACTGCTGAGCAGTAATCATATGAATATAGGAGTTCTGTTTTTTTTTTTTCTAATGTCAACTTCCATGTATCAAGTTTGTTTTCATTTGCAGTAGTAAGTTGCTTTTTAAAAATAGGTTTAATTTTTAGTTTCATGATTCAAATCAACATGTAAAAATAATCTGAAATGCGTTTTAATATATTAGATATTACAAAACGAAGGTAAAACTGCCACATGGAGGGAAAGTACCTTAAATATCATAGATAGCGTATTTTGCTGAAAGAAGACTTTATTTTATTTTTAAGACTTAGTAAAATTGCATTCAATTTTTTTTTTTTTTTTTGAAAAAAAATTGTATGAAAAAAAAATATCGCCTTGTCAGAGGAAACATACCTTAATTATCGTAAATGAGCATCTTACATAAAGAAGACATTATTTCGATTTAAAAAACAAATTCCAACTTGTCTCCACATTTTTTTTTTTTTATTGAAAACAAGTTGGAATTTGTTTTTTAAATCGAAATAATATCTTCTTTCAGTAAGATGCTCATTTACAATAATTAAGGTATGTTTCCTCTGACAAGGCGATATTTTTTTTTCCATATAATTAAAAAAAAAAAATCAAAAAAATGTGGAGACAAGTTGGAATTTGTTTTTAAATCGAAATAATGTCTTCTTTCTGTAAGATGCTCATTTACGATAATTAAGGTATGTTTCCTCTGAAAAGGCAATTTTTTTTTCATACAATTTTTTTTCAAAAGGAATCAAAAATATGTGGAGAATAGTTGGAATTTGTTTTTTAAATCGAAATAATGTCTTCTTTCTGTAAGATGCTCATTTACGATAATTAAGGTATGTTCCTCTGACAATGCGATATTTTTTTTTCAAAAAAAATCAAAAAAATTTGAATGCAATTTTACTAAGTCTTAAAAATAAAATAAAGTCTTCTTTCAGAAAAATACGCTACCTATGATATTTAAGGTACTTTCCCTCCCTGTGGCATCGCCGTGGGACGCCCTGTATAATTTTATTATTTTTACATTTGACATTTAGATATTCTTGAACGCAACCAGATGCCATTTTTCGTAATTGAGAACCGGCTTGTTTTCTTTTTATTTTGTCTATGGCATGTTCGGCATAATGTGTTCGAAATTTGTAAATCTTGGTAAAAATATTCTAGCGTTTTTGTTTGTTTGGTCGAAGTGATTGTGCAAAAAGTTAATTAATTATGAATGATTCAGATGAACTGATGATCTGGGATTTTACTTAAACTAAAGAACAAAATTATTGATTTACTTTTTTATTCTTAGTTGTTTGTAGGTATAAATATTCCTATTCATTCTTTAAGTAGGTATGTAACCCATTTTATTGTTTTCGAGTAGGTAAACTAGGTATGTATTTGGCTGTCGTAGAAAAAGTATTGTATAGGTACAATCATAAAGATCTGAAGGCTAATATAAGTCTCGTACCTTACTTTAGGCCACTCGGCAAGCGGCTTGTCAGCCTCCGTAGCCTAAGTTGGTAGTGACCCTGCCTACGAAGCCGGAGGTTCCGGGTTCGAATCCCGGCGAGGGCATTATTTCTGTATTTATTTATCACAAATATTTGTTCCTTGGTCATGGCTGTCCCGTTTGTCATGTATTTAAGTATCTGTATGTACCTATCTATTATATATATCGTCGATTGGTACCCACATCACAAGCCTTAATTGAGCTTACCGTGGGACTAGGTCGATTTGTGTAAGATATCCGAAGATATTTATTTATTTAAGCCTCGTGACCTAAACCCGGTCCTCATCGGTCCCGGTTATATAGCCTTCATATTGTCACAATTATATAAAACACTATTAACATTATGCACAACATAATACACGAATAAATTATTACTAAGATGTAGATTGCAGTGATTTTTGTACAAAACTTCTATTAAATAAATTGAAAAGAACTTAAAAGAGTAGGTCACTTCATCACTCATTTGGCAGTACTCAAACGTGACGTAACTTTTGAGTATTACATACAAAATTAGTGATGATGACCATAGTGGTGATCGTTTGGACAGTTCGAAAAAAGATGCTGATTTGACTTGCCAGTCGTCATGCCTGTTTGCCAAATCAAATAGGAAATTCATCTCATTGACATACTTAGAGCTTTAAAAAAGGACACTTGTAGGCAGGAGGCTAGTACTGACACTCTAATTAAGGACAGATTCCAATGAGACCCTGGTTAAGCACAGATTCCAAAAAATGAATGGATTGGAATTATGAGGCTGCGTTTCATTCAATGCAAGAGGGATGAATGAACATTGTTCCCGAGTGAAACGACATTTTTCACCTCACTAGCACGAACAAAGTAAAATATAAAACTTGAAAATGATGATTTATAATTTCGATTCTGTCAAGGATGAAACGACAGTTTTCTGAAGGAAAAAACAGGCTTTCGAAACAAATAATACCTACCATTAAAAATATTGATTATTAACTCTAATAGTTCAATGTAAATGACCCCATAGATAAAAACAATATTCGTCGACAAGCCTTCAGTCGTACCTTTGGCCCTTTCCACAAATTCCTGCTAGAAAAATATCGAGGTAAAATAATGAAATACTAATAGTTTTTGCGTTTTACTCACCAATAGGTGGTACTATGTAGAGAAGGCTGGCCTTTTGATTTTTCAGAATGTCCAAGTACAACCCAGTTGAGAACGTAGTCATTGTTACCAACTTGCATCCTTTTGCCAGGTGACCAATCAGGTTGATAACGAGCCCATAGATGTGGAAGAATGGCAAGATGCACGGCACCACATCTTGGAATGAATCTGAAACCAGAATTATTGAAATATTTCTCATTGAATAATAAATGACGACGAGTTTTTTTTAATGCATATGTACGGTTCATTCATCTTTAGTTGTCTTATCTAGTAAACAATTTTCTAACCTAAAAGTATTCATTTTCTGTTGTAAACTGTTGTTTCCTTGATTAAAAATTAAGCAATTTACTAATCACTACGGCCGGACTGCACAAATACGGACTCAGGTATTTTGGTATGAGCAAATATGGCAGTTTACAACATAAAACGTGTACTTTTAGGTTAGAAAATAGTTTACTAGATAAGACAACTAAGGATGAATGGGCTTTAGCTATTACAAGGCTTACAATTTTCTCATTAGTCTTACTATTTACTGATAATGATGATGATTATGATTAAATATGTCATTGGACGGATCATCACTTTTATTGTAACATACCACAGGAATTCAAAGTAGCACTACGTATACCAAACGTCATTAGAATCTAAAAAAATGTGAACATCTACGGCTAACTTTCCATAACATTTGACGTCTTTGACACATATTGTGAAACATGTTCGTAGATATAATTTTTCGTTAATACTAATAAATATCTATAATTTTAACTGAAAATGTATGGTTTAAAATTTTAAGTTCGTAATAAAACCAAGATTGTGTTCTTAAAGTGCATGATTATGGATTAATGCAAGTTTTTAGGTTTTGTTTACATTTTCTCTAGATTCCACTGACGATTGGTATAGATAACTCACCAGTGGCTAGGATAGGGTAGCAAATCCTTTCATCGCTCATAATTTCAATGGCAGCTAGGACGTTTCTATGAGTAATTTCCACTCCTTTCGGCAAACCGGTTGTACCACTTGAAAACGGAATGACTGCTACATCATTAGGATTCCATTTTTCAACGTTGTCCAAAAGGGAATGATCTACTTCGCCCATTTCAGCTATTTCTGAGAATCTGACCGTGTCACTCGGGACCGGTGTATCAATGCTGTCTTTCACTATAATTCTCAAGTCAAGATTGGCATTTTGTCTGGCTTTTAGTATAGTGTCGTAGCATTTTGACGTCGTCACGATGACCTTTGGCCTGGTTAAGGACAGCTGATGAGTTAGTTCCACTGCAAATTAAGATAAAACATTGCTTATCCAATGGGCAATTCTTGTTATATTGTGAACCGATAATTTTTCGAGTCGGGATCTAATGATGGAATCATGGAGAAATCGAATAAAGTCGGTTTTCAATTTCTTTTATTTGGTGATTATGTGGTGTTATTGTTATTATTACATTCACATGTTATGGAAAAGTGTGAGCGTGTTTTTCTGCTCCACTTCGCACCTGTGTAAAAAGACTGAAATACTGCCTCGTACAATCGAGTTCATAAATATATAAGCAAATCAAAGGCTTCAAAAATAATTGAGCATAGAAAAGTACATAATGCTTCTGAACAAATTCACCAATCAAAAATATGTGTACTATTAATCTGAACATGTGTCGCATTAATATGTAAGCAACTGAAACGCAAAACTTTTTCCTTATATTTTGACAGTCATCGAAAAGAGTACCGTACTGTCAAACTATACTTTTCTCTCTTTCACTTTACGTGTAGAAATGTCATTAGTATTTACTTGCGGCTTTTTACCCATTTATTTGCAGCACGCTTAGCACATGATTGGTGCGACAGTATGTTGCGGCGAGACAGATTTCCCATCTCTTACTAACTATATTAATAAAAGAGGGACGGATAGTCCATCTCGCCGCGACATATTGTCGCATCAATAATGTGCTAAGCCTACGGTTTTGGATTTATGATCGACTTAAAAGTGGTTGTTATCAACTTTTCATCACACTTGCTGTCTAAGCGCGCCATTGCTTGCGCGCGTAGCGGGAGTAATAGAAAAGTAAAATTCCCTAGGGAGTAATAGAAATGTCAGTACGAAATTTAATAATATTTTGTCTTAAAACTTATTATTTGGTTGGCAAGTGTGATGAAAAACATTGTATGCGTCACGGTCGGTAAGCGGAATACTAACTCGAGTCATAAAAGCCCTCCGCCTTACGGCGTCGGGCTTCTAACACTCTCGTTAGTAATTCCGTACTTACCTCCCTTGATGCACAATGTACTATTAATGACTGACCATTTACAAATTTATTAATGATAATGATAACATGTCATGTCTAATATTAGTAATTATGACTTCTCAGTTGCTTACATAATTAATGTGACACATGGCCAATTGGTCAGATTGGTCATGTGTGTGTGTGGCCATTAATATGACAGGTAATATGTACACATATTTTTGATTGGTAAGTCTGTTCAGATGCATAATAATATGTATCTTTCTATGCTCATTTATTTTTGAAAACTTGGATTTGCTCATATATTTATGAACTCTACAGTACATAAGACTCCTTAAATGAAGAAAAATATAAAGTTAGAATCCACGTAAAGCACAGGCAGTTGAGATAACAATATATGCCAATAGGTCGAAAATATACCGTTCATGTCCACTATTGCCTCAAGAAAGTGACCTCTCGCAAATATACTACAGACACTATAGACTTGCGAAAGAGCCTTTGGCTTATGACAAGTTTCTTAAAAAATATAAATTAAAGACTCTGACCACCCGGCGTAATACTCAAGACGCTAATACTCTATATAAAATATGTCGAGGATACTATAACTGCCCAGAATTACTAGAATGTGTCGGTTTCCGTGCTCCGACATACAGAACACGAACTACTTCACTATTCGCAGTTCCGATGGCATCAACTAATGCGGGCGTCCGTGCACCATTACGTAGAATGTGCCAAAGCTACAACACATACCTTGTCTCGGCTGACATTTTCCATGATAGTCGTGCAAACTTCAGGTCCAAAGTTGAAGACCTACTTTCATAGATGTGAACTCATGTAATATTAGTACTGATGTAAGTTTAAGTATTAAAAATTATCTGTATTTGTATCTGTATAATTGTATATTACCGGTGACTATTACCGGTGAATAGCAAATTAGTAATAAGTAATTTAGTATTAGTAATGCCTTACAATAGTGTGATGTAATATTCGTGTTCCAACTGATGCAATGACAATGTCACTTACAGAATACATGTAATAAATCCAAGTGGGATTGTTTAAGGACACAGGTGATACATACTGTATAAATATCCTGCCACTTGTACTTTATCTGCCCGTGTCTGTTTCTTCCCCAATAAAGAAAATAAAATAAAAATATTATACAGGGTGATTGGTAGTCCGATGCAAAGCTTTAAGGTGAAGTAAGTATAGACCATTTAGAACCATTTAAGCCATTGTTGTCTTTTTTTTATTAATTTTTTGGTGTTTTTGGGCAAAAAACCCAAAATTTGAAATGAACTGCTAATTTTTGACCAAGTTAAGCGATAAACGTACTATTTTTTATTTAATTTAATTATAGTAACGTGTAAACAATTTAAGAAAATATAATAAAAGCTTCTTATTTGTTAAAGTTTTTTTTTACAGAATTTTGAAGTTCATGATCCAAAATGGAAAATGTTAAAATGCCATCTTTAACATCATTAAAAAAAAAACTAAGTGTGATTTTTTTATTCAAACCTTTTAGTCAGACTAGTCAGAATAGTCAGACTTCATCAAAGACAACGATAGCTTAAATGGTCTATACTTACTTCACCTAAAAGCTTTGCATCGGACTACCAATCACCCTGTATAATACATAAACATGGGTCAATCACTTTATTTATTAGTCTGTCACGTCACCCAGGGGACACCAGTTGAATAATTTGCTAGAAAGTATACTGCAACTTATATTATCATAATTAGTGGGTGACCCACCTTGTCAAAATAAATAAATAAAATAAATAATAAATATCTTGAGACATCTTACACAAATCGACCTAGTCCCACAGAAAAGCTCAATTAAGGCTTCTGATGTGGGTACCAGGCGACGATATATATAATAGATAGATACATACATATAGATACTTAAATACATAGACAGCCATGACCAAGGAACAAATATTTGTGATAAATAACTACACAAATATAGCCCTCGAACCCGGAACCTCCAGCTTCGTAGGCAGGGCCACTACCAACTAGGCTACGGAGACTGCCAAAAAATTCAAAGTTTTGTCAGTTTTGATGCTATAAAGCTGTGATTTTAAGGGTTACCCAGGAAAACATAACCACGGGAACAAGTGACATAAAAAATTGATTGGCCCATAAACAGTAATAATAAAGCAATATTAAATTAATATCTCCTTTACTTAAATATTCTCTAAGGCTAGGTTGTTATAATATGGTTATAAAAGTAAAATACAATACAACATACAAAAACAATATAAAATATAAACACATTATAAAAACCTAACCTAGGGTGCCGCCGGCAACGGGGCGGGCCCAAGCTGCCGGTGGTTAAGGTCGCAGAGAGAGGAACCGACGGACTATCCGCGCCGTGTCCAGGATTACCGCCTTCTGCATCTGACCCTTGATCCAGCCATCTAGCGAGAGACTCTTAAGATGTTGGTCGAGACTCTTCGCTATTAAACCGTTCGCTGTAACGACTATCGGGACTATGATCGTCGAGTCAACATCCCACATGGCGGTTATCTCGTGGGCCAAGTCGAGGTACTTACTGGACTTGTCCTTTTCGGCCTTCACGAGATTCTCATCATGGGGGATGGTGACGTCGACGAGCACAGCCCGGCGCTGCGATCGATCTACCAGCACGATATCAGGCTTATTGGCTACAATAGTCCTGTCCGTGATGATAGGTCGATCCCAGTAGAGCGTGGCACGACCATTTTCGAGAACTGGTGCAGTTGTGTACTTAGAGTATGGCACTTCGTCGTCCACAAGGCCGTATTGAAGAGCAAGCTGCTGGTGTATAATACTGGCTACGAGGTTATGTCTGTGCAAGTACTCGGTGTTAGCAATCTGAGAACAACCGGAAATAATATGCCTGAGTGACTCACCGGGACGGCGGCATGCCCGACAAATGTCGACCGTACCGTCCTTCAGGATATATTTCCGGTAGTTATTCGTCATGATAACCTCGTCAGCAATTGCACAGGCAAAACCCTCGGTCGAAGGGGTCCCCGAATCGTAGCCAGTTCACCGACGCGAGCAGATAGATCTACGTCAGGTCCCGTGAGGGACTTGTAGAACCGCCCGTGTAGCTCCTTGCTCTTCCATACCGCCTTGCGGTCCTCGGTGCTTAGTACCACAGGTCTGCGCCAGTTCTCTTTTGCCAAGGAGAGCGGCGTGAAGTTCCGGTCAACTGCCACCACATCACGATGCATCCCGCACTCATTGTTAAGAAAATAGTTTCTAAGATTGTACACCTCGTGGTTGTGGAGGTTTTTGGCATTTAAGAAGCCGCGGCCCCCACACCTCCGCGGGATGTACAATCTCATAACTGATGAGCGCGGGTGTAGCATTCGATGTGCGGTAAGCAGTGTACGGACCCTTCGATCCAGGGCGTCCAGCTCGGTCTGAGTCCACCTTAGTATGCCAAAGGAGTATGTGAGTATGGGCATTACCCAGGCGTTGAAGGCGCGCACTTTCTTGCCTCCTGACAAAAGACTGTTAAGTACTTTTGTGAGCCGGCTGAAAAAGCGCTCCTTCACCGCCTGTCTAATTCCCATATCTTCAATACCCAAAGACTGTGACATACCAAGGTATTTATAGGTTTCTGCTTCCGAGATAGATCTGAACGACATTGTCTCAGAAAGCTGTAAATTTGTTGAATTTACTACTTTCCCCCGCTGCACATGCATAACCGCACACTTATCGACACCAAACTCCATATTGATGACACTACTGAAAACTTCTGTGGTTCGCAGTAGCTCCAACAAGTCTTGGCTATTTGGCGCAAATAATTTGAGATCATCCATATACAGAAGGTGAGAAATGACTTCAACCTCTCTCCGAAGCCGACAACCTAGTCCTGAATCCTTCAGCAGGGTGCTGAGGGGATTCAGAGCTAGGCAGAACCATAAGGGACTCAGACTGTCACCCTGGAATATGCCTCGCTCGATCCTTATGAAGTCCATAAATATTATTATTATGAATAATCGTTGGGAGAGGCCTATGTTCAGCAGTGGACGTCTTTCGGCTGATATGATGATGATGATGATGAATATTAAATTATTATGATATAAAGCTCATGAAAAACAAACTGCAATGAAGATAATCTGGTCCTATCTTCTGTAGATTATAATTTGGATTAACGGTTATATTTTATTGCGAAATTTACGATGAAAAATAGCGTATCTACCTACTACGCTATTTTTCAACGTTTCAGGTTCACCCAACATAACCTGGCATTATTTATTAAAATATCCCTTATTCATAAAAGTCTCTTAACCCTTTACCTACGGGGCCCTGTATCACTCCGCAAACTCTCAATACGGGCATGTTTTTTCGAGAGCCGGTGTAAGGCATAACTTCACTTACCTGGAACTTTTACAGTATTGCAGCTACACACTTGAAATTTCGCACACATATTACATATGTTGTCTTTAATCAATAAATAATCACATATGGTAATAATATTCCCTTTTTTTTATAATATCAAGTAATATATCAGTCACTTCTTATTTGAAGATTTATAAGTTACCACTCGCGAATTTCACAAGTTAAAGTGTAAAAACATTAGTTTATGGTATATTTATCACAAACAAATACTCAAAAGATTATAATTATTAAAAAAAAGCATAAATATCAATCAATAAAAACCTTGCAAACAAACAATTTCTCACATATGGAAAATAGTGATGTGCGTCTATCGATACAGTTGTCGATATGTCGCATCGATTAGGGAAAAATCGAACAATTATTTGAATCTAATAAGGTTTTATGTGTATAATTATTTAATTTTTAAACTTATTAGTTTGTATAGTTAGTAAGAGTGGGCACTAAGTTATCGGCAAATCTGTAAAGTACGGGTATTCTCTGATCTGTCTCTCACAACAAGTCGATAAAATTTGAAACATCACTATTGTCCGCCATATTGATTTCAATTTTTGGCACTCCTGCAGTACGGGTGTCAACCCCAGTTGCCAGCAAAAAAAGCGGTAGTTTTAAAAATATATTTATATCAGAGCCATCTACCGAAACATTAGGGTATTTTTTTCTTTGCATCTATACTAATCCCAAAGCATATTGTGACCACTATTACCAAGATACAAGGTCTAGTTTTGAATAAAAAAAATATTAAACATGACCAGTACTTCGATCAACTATAGTTGACACCCGTACTGCACGGCTGTTGCCTTGGTGGCAACTCTGGTTGACACCCGTAGGTAAAGGGTTAACTAAGTAAGCTGTTAAGTATTGTTTGTCCCTTTCAGTCTTATAGACTATTGATAACACCGAAAGGAACATACAATACTTAACGGCTCGGCTTGCTAAGTTTTGTGAATAAGAGGGTTAGTTTCTACTTATTGACGGTGAAGTACCACTCTTAGTTGAAACACTCTTAACCCTCTAATGCATAAGACAGGCAAAAATGCATTTCAAATTTGAACCCTAACAGCAGTCAATAGAGTCCAAAACCAATGAAACCATATTTGGCTTCGTATGCATTAGAGGGTTAATTGGAAAATCTTCGCAAATGGTTCAGTTCTAAACTTCTGATTAATTATTCCGTCGGTCTTAGCAACCACCGGTCAAATTTCTCAGGTATATGCAATCCCTTACAAGGCTAGGCGCCTTTGACCATTCTCTGAGGGCAAGCAATACATGCCTGCACCTCCTATCAGAATACTTTACAGTTTTCTAGAATAGCTAGAGAGAATTGGTGCTGCCATCTATTGAACATATTGCGAAAGTACAAATCAAATTATTTCTTAACTAAATATTATGATTTGTACTTTTAATTTTTCTCCAGTAGTCACACTACTTAATACTATATAAATTATAAATATTAGATGTCATATACCAAAGAAAAACGACCAAGATCACCTATGTCCGAGGTGGGGATCGAACCCACGTACTCAGCTTCCGCGGCTGATGCCTGCACCCCTCGGTCACTCGGTCTTAGCAACCACCGGTCAAATTTCTCGGGTATATGCAATCCCTTACAAGGCTAGGCGCCTTTGACCATTCTCTGAGGGCAAGCAATACATGCCTGCACCTCCTATCAGAATACTTTACAGTTTTCTAGAATAGCTAGAGAGAATTGTGTTAAGTACAAATTGTGAGAATTGTGTTGTGTTAAGTAGTGTGACTACTGGAGAAAAAATAAAAGTACAAATCATAATATTTAGTTAAGAAATAATTTGATTTGTACTTTCGCAATATACTCAAGTAATTACTTAAAGAATGTTCTGCAACGTTCCCGAAAAATTTCATGAGAATTTATTAGAGAATTCCCATTGAGAATGTTTCCATGAGAACTTATAAATTATTATTTTATATCGCAAGGCAGTAAATATAACTCATACATATCTAGTACGGTCTTGGCTTGATTAGATTATTTGTCTAATTTAGATAGATGTTATTTATTTATAAGCGACAAAAATATACAAAATTAAAACTATAATATTATCAAACTACACTATAAATAAATATATACTAAACTAAATCTAAATCTAAAAACGGCCCCCGCGGCATGGTACCAAAGATGCTGGCAGCATTACCCCGCTGGATCGCGAGGCTAATTTGTTGAGCGAGGTAGCTGCCAGCTCTTGTCTTGGGTCACCTGTGGTATCTTTGAGTCTCTTTGAAAGTTGTGTAAACTCAAAGCATTTTAGATTCCCGAAAACATTATCTATGCAAATTTCGCAACTTATGATACTTCTCCTCGGTACAATGCCAGCTGTAGGTAAGTACCTATGCCGACGTATGCTGCAGCTGACTTGTTATTGTTATGGCTGATCAAGTAGATTCAAAGTCCATGCTACACTTATATCATTTCAGATAAATGTAAAGAAAAATATCAACAAGTCCGGAATCCGGGTCCAGAATACCGCGGGTCTCGGATCTGTAGCTGTACCAATGACCATGACTTTGCAAGTATCGGTATCAAGTAAAACCTAACGTATCCTTTACTTTCCAACACATGATAAGTATATAAGTACTTAATCTCGTTCTACGTGTCTTGAAGAATTCTAGATAAGACTAATGTTTATGCATTGAAAATAATCAACCATTGTTATTGTTTGGGCTGTTCAAGTGGATTAAAGTCCATGCTATACGTTTCAAAATACTGATGTAGGTACCTATAAGTATAAACTTTTTACAGAAGTCATTTAAATCGTGTCTATACTTTGTTTATCTACATTGTACAGTCACCACATGGGAATGTTGAGCCACTTGGCAATGGATGCAATTTGGTCGTGTAATATTATGGGTTCGGTATTTTTCGTTAGTAGGCACGATCGCGACATGACCGATGTTCCCCGATGATATGTCAGTCAAATACGAATCTTTGTTGCGTCAAAATTTCAGTGTGTCAAAACTAGCTGAAATAATAAAAAATTCTTCGTCTACGAGAATTAAGGATTAGTCATCGGCCATTATTAGACGCTAGATGTCGTTGTTCCTGGAGGAAACTGGATAACGACAGTTCTTCATAAATTTGTCTAAAACCGTTTAGTAATTTATTCGTATTTGCTTCAAATCGGAAGCCATGATTTATCTGATATTAATAGGCGAGGTTTTTTTTCCATTCATATTTATATAGATAGGCATGTTCTCGAGCAATTTCAAATTATTATTTTCATTGACAGAGACAAAACGCTATTGCTGTCTTTATTATCTTTCGTTACAGCTCAGTTGACGTTAGTTGAAAACTTATGTGATGTAACCTTTGTAGAAAAAATATGGTAGGTAATCTTAGACAATCTACCCATAATCCTATAATCTGTCAGTAGTCATAAAAATGTATAATAGAAACTTGACAGTTTCTGACTGAAATTCTAAGTTTGAAAAAATACCTGTCAGTGACAGCCGTTTAATTGGAAAGTGAACGAAATTACCATCAGGGCTCTGAAGTTAGATTGACGTCTCCAGGTCTAAAGCGGATGTTATAACGTAACTATAGTAACGTCAGCTTCCGGAAAAATAGCGAACAATCGTTGGTTAAACATTTTTGTTATGACGTAACCATGGTAATGTCACCTGAAGAATACGCGAGCGGTCATTGGCTAACCGTAGCAACGACCGCCCCATTGGTCAGCAGAGTTCGGCCGAAGTCGTGATACCAGTTCGGAACCCGATTTGTATTATTCGACCAAGTTGTGAACAGTGGCAAGTGGCTCAACAATCCCGTGTGGTAACTGTACCTACAATGAAAATGATTTCTCCTCTTATAGCAAAAACCCGGCATATAAATATCACGAACATGAAATATTTAAGCCGCGTGTCCTGAACGAGCATTCGTTCGTTCTTGGGCAGATGAAAACAGAATTTCACATAGCAAAATGTTCGTTCTTCAGCCCAATGTGCATTTAGACCAAATTCGTTCGTTACATAAAACGTGATTCGTCGAAATTCGTTGATTTCGTTGAGTGGGGGATAGAATGAGCGAATGCTCGTTTGGTCTAAATATACACCTCCACGAACTCGCTCAGAACACTAAGTGGAAACGCGGCTTTAGTTATAGCGTTCATAGCATATTTTGACGGATTTTGGTTAGCATCGACACGAAGCCCGCGTAGTTTCCGAAATTGCGAATATTCTGAGAGAAATTTCTTGATATTGATTTGTTCTTCGCACATTTTATCGCTAAGACTTAGAGCTAATTTCTATAGCTCTTCATGAGTTGATAGTGTTGAATCAGTTGCCAGTGTATTACTCAAAAGTCAAAGGTCGCGATTTTCAACTGTCTGAAGAATACCGTAATAAGCATTTTCTCAAAGAGTTTGCGAATGTGGAACAAGTCTATAGCGATAAAAATTGGTAGGCTGGCACAGTCAATCTTGCTGAGCAAGATGCACCACATTTCCTAAAATGTCCCAAAATGTTTGTATGAAACGTTCCTTTTTTGTTACCAAAAATGTATAGGAATCTAGTTTAAAAAAAAGTCCATACAAACTTCCTGGGACATTTTGGGAAATGTGATGGATCTTGCTCAGCATCATCGACTCTACCAGCCCACCAATTTTTATGAATATCGAAGACGTGATCCAAATGTACAAACTTTTTGATAATTGCACATCCTTAAAAGGAAAGACAATCTTGTCAATGGAAACTTTCTTAAGAATTTTCTCATGAAAATTTCCAGTAATTTTAGAGAATGTAGGTACTGGAATATCAAACATGGTGTGATTTACAAAAAATATTCTTACGCTCTTTATAGATGGGGTTAATAGTTGTCATAGTGCAACCAGCCTGTACTATTCCTAGGGCTGCCACAACGAACTCTGGGCAGTTTGGTAGCATTATGGCCACGATGTCTCCTCGCTTCAAACCAAACTTCTTTAGGAGAGAGGTCGCAAAAACATCAGTCTTGTGCTGGAGTTGCTCGTAGGTATACGCTTTTTTCGTTTCTGCACATTCCTGAAACAAATAAAACTCTGAATCTGTGGGCTTGATGACGATTTCTCAAAAATTTCGTACATTTGGATAACGTCTTCGCTTCGATATTGATATAAATCGCTTGAAATGCAATTAGAGGAGCACAAATAAAAACATACAAGTAATTAACAGACACTTCATTATTATTATCACAAGCATCACCTCTCAAACTTTATTTGTTTATTGTACATGTCGCTGTTTAATTGTAATTTTAAAATTTTATTTCTGTGTTTTGGCTATACAATTTTTAAAATTGTAACTTAGGCTACAAAATGTAAGCACGTAATGTTAGCAAGTTGTGTTTGCCTGTAATTGGGTGAATACTACTCGTACGTCACGTTTTGTTTGCGCTATTATTTAAGTTCATATGTTTTGGTATTATACCTGTTGGCAAACCTTAATAAATAATAATAAAAAAAACTGAGAATAATTGACACCCTTTGTGTTAAAATATTCGTCTATTAGCGTGAGCATTATAAGTTGTGACACCTGTAGCCGTACCATGAGCTGCCGCCGCGGTATTAACGCGGACTTACTTCATATTCGGCTCGCTCGAACCAATACGCGGGTACGAGCGGGATGGATAGAAAGTAAGTGTGCGTTAATAATGTGGTGACAGCTCATAATAATAAATAATAAATAAATATGTACATCTTAACACAAATCAACCTAGTCCCACGGTAAGCTCAATTAAGGCTTGTGTTGTGGGTACCAGGCGACGATATATATAATAGATAGATACGTATAGATACTTAGATACATACACAGCCATGACCAAAGAACAAACATTTGTGATAAATAAATACACAAAGAATGCCCTCGCCGGGATTCGAACCCGGAACCTCCAGCTTCGTAGGCGGGGTCACTACCAACTAGGCTACGGAGGCTGACTAAAGGATAAAAGGCTCATGGTGAACACACTGGGCATTTAACCTCCTGAGGCCTGGTGACGTCACTTACTTCAACCGAATTTTAACTTTGACACTATATCTATAAAGTCAAAATGTTATGTACTATATATAAGACGTAGGGCCTCACGAGGTTAAAATAATGTGAATACCCAATTAACGCGAGTATTCTTATTTTTCTCCAAGTTCAATCGCTGCCAGTTTTGTCCCAACGATTTCGATATTATTTTGCGTTTGAAAAAATTGTGATATTCACACCCGACCCATTTTTTCAGATTTAATGCATACTTATTGTAACAAAGCCGATACCCTCTTGACAGATACCGGAAATGGTTACACTGTGACAAAAATGCCGAATAATCCAATAATACTTAAGGCCTTAATCAAAACAAAAATTACGATCGCGACAATTGTGTTACGAAAGTTAGCCATACAAACTATGCGGTACACTCTGTCCAACAACCTTAGGCAGTAGTAAAAGTGGCAAATTTTAAAGATATATGTTCATATTGTTGATCGCTTATACAACATTTTAATTTGTCGCCTTTTTTCATTGACAAAAGTTGTTACACAAAATTTTACTTCGTAACACATTAATGATTAAATTTTGTTTTCATGAAAAGCGTTTAATTATGTACGTATATGTACATTTTTTGCAATCGACCCGTTTGAAGGTTTTATTCTTTGAAATTATTATTAGTTCAAATCATCATACATCATAATAACTTCAATGGCGTGTGCATCTTCAACAGAAAAGTGGTCAATCGTACTAATGATACTTAAAGAGACTGAAGTATTTTCATGGTTGGAAAACTCTTGAAATTATATTGGGACAAGAATGCATCTCTATACATACAGCTACCCGGCCTGCTACATTTGGTTTCCTGGTGTGCAGTAATGAAAACAATAATATTTTTAAATGTATTATTGATTTCGTGGACTACCTATGCGTTATTCCAATAGTCACGATATACACCGTGCCCGTGCATAACCCGGAACATGTAAACCACGTATTTTTTAACCTCTCGTATATCGCGAATATTTTTTAGGGTTCCGTAGCCAAAATGGCAAAACGGAACCCTTATAGATTCGTCATGTCCGTCTGTCCGTCTGTCACAGCCGATTTACTCGAAAACTATAAATGCTACAGTAACGAAATTTGGTAAGGATATGTGTTGTATGAACCGCTACAGGATTATGATACTAAATTGTAAAAAAAAACCATTGGGGTGGGGGCCCTCCATACATGTAACTGAGGGATAGAAATTTTTTTTTAGATGTATATAAGCGTGTGGGGTATTAATAGAAAGGTCTTTGAAAATGATATGAAGGTAAATCTCATTTTTATTTAAGCAAATCGTTTTCGAGATATCAGCTCTCAAAGTCTGAAAAATGTGTCCCCTCCCTCTATTTTTTAAACTAAGCGACATAAAATTCTAAAAAAAAAATATGTTATGCACATTAATAAACTCTATCAACGATTTTTGGTTTGATTAAATTATCTCCTATAGTTTTTGAAGTAAGTTGATTTAACTGTATTTTCCCCACACTAGCTCGGAAACACCTACTTCCCTCACTAATTTCAGTGAGGAAAGTTGCATTTTAATCACTTGTGAGGGAAGTAAATTGACAGATGAACCGTGAAACGTTCAAAACCTTGGAACGTCAAACGCTGGTATGGCTATGATTCGCTGATTATTTTTTTAAGGGGACACCATGAACATTTTATCATACACCAGATTATTTAATTTATTCAAGATAATAAATTAGATTTTTAGTATTTCATAAAAACCTATCGCAAAATCTTATCATATTGGACAAAAACAAGGTAGTATACTTTTACATTCAGAACGCAACCCGCTAACACTGACGTCTTGTACGTCAATGTAGTCAACTTATAAAAAAATACTCGAATGGACAGTTTTGTAAGGAAAGTTTCCTATGTAATATCTTACCAAAAAGTAGGCAATTTAAGTTTACCTTAAACATTTTTTTTAATTATTTCTGTTTTAGCTGCCGGATACAGATTTTATACTTAAACATCATAGAAGTTTTGACAATTTAATTAATGTAGGTAGGTTTTATTGTAATTATAAAAAAAAATCTAGTCACATAGACCTAGTCATTTACCAAATTAAGAGTTCTGCCTATTTTTTAGCATATTCTGGACTTAAGTCTAGCACATTTTTAAATACTCTAAGTTATTTAATAAAGACTGATTTGTTGCATTGATCTCTCAGTCTAACACATTTTTAAATTCCGAGTTGGCAACACTACAAGTCTTTTTGGTGTCGTTCTGTTACTATCTGTGGTTACTATCGTGAGATAACTTTATTTGCATTGATTGTTTTTTTTTATAAGTTCGTAGCTGCTATTAAACAAACTTTGCTCCCATGTGTAACACAACATTTTTCCCCACACTAAAGCGAGGAGCTTTAGTGTGGGGAAAAATGTTGTGTTACACATGGGAGCAAAGTTTGTTTAATTATCGTGCCTTGAAACCCTCGCAACGCTCGAGATTCCATTTTTAAACCACTCGCTTCGCTCGTGGTTCAACTATGCAATCTCTCGCTAGCTCGGGTCTCAATATTGGCACGATGATTAAACAACCACTTTCCTCCCTTGTACAACAAATAGCTATTTTTTTATAATAAATTGATAATGGTACGGAACCCTTTTCGCGCGAGTCCGACTCGCACTTGGCCGGTTTTTCTAATAGTTTTTACGTCACTGATCAGTGCTTAGACATACAAAGGGTTAATTTAAGTACAAGAAAATAAGTGAGTGACCCACTGGCGCCCTTATTTATAAACGTCTACCATCTTAGCAAGCCATAACGTACCTTTCTTTCAAATTTCTTTATTTCGTAAATACACTGTTATGGACAAAGGGAGATAGGATTTTGGGATGGAGGGGAATATAGTTTGTCTCTTTCGGTCTTATAGACATAGTATAAGTCCAAAAGGGAGGGTCCACTGCTGTACAAAGGCCTCTCTTATTACCTATGCGTACGGACGCATTAGGAGGTAAATAGGTTGGGGATCGCATTAGTGTGTCCACTATGATACTGCTGCCCGTCATCAATCTTCGATTTATAAATGGTCAATGACACTGCAATCCCTTAGTCGGCTCTTACGATACCCACGGAAAGAGTTAGGGCGGTGACAAATGCATTCTACCGTCACCACACGGTTTAAATTACTATAATAAAACCGTTAAACATAAAAGTTTTTTACATATTTTATTATTAAAGTAGTTTTTGCATACTAAATAACATGGCTTAACGTATAATAATCAAAGTTTAATTATCTTAACCCATTTATTATGTAGGTACCTAACCTGTAGTTTGGAGAATCCTTAGGAAACACAATAAAAATACCTAATAGGATATTTTTCCTTACAAATTAAGATAAATTCAAGTTTCTAAAACCGGAAATTTTATCCAAACGTAACGTCATGTGACATTGACATTGTCAGGGTCAGAACAGGACAAAACTATGCATGTGCTATCTCAATCTTGACGACCTTGTTCTTTAATGATGTTTACCTGACTAGCTCGTTTGTAGTTATACAGAGTGGACCCTACAACCAGAGGAAACATATGCAGCAACCTGTTATGTTCCATGTTTAGGGTTCCATACCATAACGGTATAAAAGGTTCCTCTTTGATGAGACGCTTTTATCAGTGTCATCATATCGGTACATATCTAGAGAACTAATTAAGCTATCGATTTGAATTTTGGAATAGTTGTGAAGAACGGTAGGTAACCTATATGTTTATATGATGATGAAGCTCTGTCATCAGTGTCATTGTCATCATATCGGTACATACTAGAGAACTAATTAAGCTATCGTTATGAAATTTGAAATAGTTATGAAGAATGGTATGTAACCTATATGTTTAACTTTTGCTCTTGTTACAGGGCCCACCGTATAGACCACCGTTAGGCCGTATAGGTATTCTCCCATTTTCGCTTACATAATAAGTACATACATACATACCACATAACATAAAAACGTTCTTGCAGACCCCGGATTGTTGTGGCAGTGACGTCACAATAATGATTGGGGGAGTAAAAGGAATGGTTCTAAAAATTATACACAAATTATAAGATAAGATAAATATTAATATCAATTTCGCGAGGAGCTTTAGTGTGGGGAAAAATGTTGTGTTACACATGGGAGCAAAGTTTGTTTAATTATCGTGCCTTGAAACCCTCGCAACGCTCGAGATTCCATTTTTAAACCACTCGCTTCGCTCGTGGTTCAACTATGCAATCTCTCGCTAGCTCGGGTCTCAATATTGGCACGATGATTAAACAACCACTTTCCTCCCTTGTACAACAAATAGCTATTTTTTTATAATAAATTGATAATGGTACGGAACCCTTTTCGCGCGAGTCCGACTCGCACTTGGCCGGTTTTTCTAATAGTTTTTACGTCACTGATCAGTGCTTAGACATACAAAGGGTTAATTTAAGTACAAGAAAATAAGTGAGTGACCCACTGGCGCCCTTATTTATAAACGTCTACCATCTTAGCAAGCCATAACGTACCTTTCTTTCAAATTTCTTTATTTCGTAAATACACTGTTATGGACAAAGGGAGATAGGATTTTGGGATGGAGGGGAATATAGTTTGTCTCTTTCGGTCTTATAGACATAGTATAAGTCCAAAAGGGAGGGTCCACTGCTGTACAAAGGCCTCTCTTATTACCTATGCGTACGGACGCATTAGGAGGTAAATGGGTTGGGGATCGCATTAGTGTGTCCACTATGATACTGCTGCCCGTCATCAATCTTCGATTTATAAATGGTCAATGACACTGCAATCCCTTAGTCGGCTCTTACGATACCCACGGAAAGAGTTGGGGCGGTGACAAATGCATTCTACCGTCACCACACGGTTTAAATTACTATAATAAAACCGTTAAACATAAAAGTTTTTTACATATTTTATTATTAAAGTAGTTTTTGCATACTAAATAACATGGCTTAACGTATAATAATCAAAGTTTAATTATCTTAACCCATTTATTATGTAGGTACCTAACCTGTAGTTTGGAGAATCCTTAGGAAACACAATAAAAATACCTAATAGGATATTTTTCCTTACAAATTAAGATAAATTCAAGTTTCTAAAACCGGAAATTTTATCCAAACGTAACGTCATGTGACATTGACATTGTCAGGGTCAGAACAGGACAAAACTATGCATGTGCTATCTCAATCTTGACGACCTTGTTCTTTAATGATGTTTACCTGACTAGCTCGTTTGTAGTTATACAGAGTGGACCCTACAACCAGAGGAAACATATGCAGCAACCTGTTATGTTCCATGTTTAGGGTTCCATACCATAACGGTATAAAAGGTTCCTCTTTGATGAGACGCTTTTATCAGTGTCATCATATCGGTACATATCTAGAGAACTAATTAAGCTATCGATTTGAATTTTGGAATAGTTGTGAAGAACGGTAGGTAACCTATATGTTTATATGATGATGAAGCTCTGTCATCAGTGTCATTGTCATCATATCGGTACATACTAGAGAACTAATTAAGCTATCGTTATGAAATTTGAAATAGTTATGAAGAATGGTATGTAACCTATATGTTTAACTTTTGCTCTTGTTACAGGGCCCACCGTATAGACCACCGTTAGGCCGTATAGGTATTCTCCCATTTTCGCTTACATAATAAGTACATACATACATACCACATAACATAAAAACGTTCTTGCAGACCCCGGATTGTTGTGGCAGTGACGTCACAATAATGATTGGGGGAGTAAAAGGAATGGTTCTAAAAATTATACACAAATTATAAGATAAGATAAATATTAATATCAATTTCAAGAGAAAAACTTAATTTTATTTACTGTACGTAACCGAATAAATTTGAATAAAAACAGTTTACTAATTTCCGACAAAAAACTGACCGGTCGAATAATCATTTCGTTCCACTCAGAAAATGGAACATACATAAATATTACAATTAACTTGATCAATGTATGCAAAGTATGCAAACTATACAAACCTTTATAGAATAGAATATATTATCATTTATTTCAGTATAAGTAGGTACTAGGTACAGAGTTTTACAGTTATACTCGTACAATACATACAATTGAAACCTTACAACTAACTTGTATACCATTGTTACACTGAAAAAGGTGAACATTCAGCATAATGCCAGGTAACAAAGGTGATATGAAGTTTGACCTTAGATATTAACTATTTGCTTCTTTATACCAAAAAATAAGAAGTACATTTTCGTATTAATTTTAACAATAAGTTATTTCTTATATTACCTTATCTTATAATTTATGTATCATTTTGTTCTACCATTCCATTTACTCTCCAAATCACCCTATTGTGACGTCACTGCCACAACAACCCGGGGTCTAGAGTTATCACTTACAAATATGTTTTACTGTAAGCAAGCGTTTCTAAGATTGTCGTGTTAGGTTGTACAAAAATAAATATAGGTGTAACTTTCTAATAATTAATGTAACGTGTGTGTGTGTGTGTGTGTGTGTGTGTAGATCCTACAGCAGAAAATTAAAACGCATTATCGCGTAAATTGTTTCCGATACAAATTCAGCTATAATTTGAATTGATAACTAAATTATCACCTTCGCTGCGGCAATTAAGTTAAATTGCAATTAACCATACTTGTACAGGTCACATATGACCTGTTCCGCAGTGAGCGTGTTAAGCTCAGGTTTTGGTTAAGAATCGGTATCTCTAAATGTTATTTAAAAAAACGCCCAAATGCCGGTAGTACATAACACACTATGTTGCAGTAGTAGTAACATCTTACAAAATATAGATACCAAAATAGCATGGATTACTAACGTAATGGAGACAATGAACGATTAAAGTAATTTATGTACCTATAGTTACGTAAACTCATCACTTACAATCACCATCAGATTTATCGGAGCGTCCACGGTGCTAAAAACTAACTGAACATGAACTCTAAAGGTGCGTGCAGACCAAAAGAGCATTCGCTGTTCTATCCTCCTACTCTACGAAATTCGATCGTTACATGAAACGTGATTGGTTGATTTAGTAGAGCGGGGGATAGAACAGCGAATGCTCTTTTGGTCTGCGCGCACCTTTACATCATTCTTACATCGTGGCAACGTGGTGGTGGCAACAGAGGCCTGCTCAGATGTTTATGAACACCTTGGCCGCTCCGATAAATCTGATGGCGAATGTATATAGATCAGTGATTATCGAGTTTTATGAAATTTTTAGCCCCTGGGGTGCGCGTCTTAGGCCACTAGTACCATGTCAAAATGACAAGCAATATGAGATTTCTTACCATTTACTTTACAGCGACAGTTTGAGATAGTTCCTGAGTGTCCTAGGGTTTCAATTAAGTGTACAATTGGTAAATAATACCTATTCGTATGTACCTAAAGTACCAAAATACTGCAAAACATTCCACGTTCCGTATTTGTACAGTCACGTCTAATAATATGTTTACATTTCGGAACGTATGTCAAAGGCATAAGGATCAAAATCGTATACATATTATTAGAGCCGAGCGTACATGAAACCAGCTACCCCCTATTCATAAATATCTCTTAACTTAGTAAGCCGATAAGTATCGTTTGTCCCTTTCGGTCTTAGCAATATGGCTATAAGACCGACAGGGACGAACGATATTACTTATCGGCTAGCTAAGTTAGGACCAGACATAGAAGTCGCGGTGGCAATAACGTTAATTAACTAGGGACTTCCTACTGATATTAAATTCATCGATACCTAAGTGAATGATCATTTCGAAATAACATTTCATTTTAGGTGATAAGGTCAGCGGATACTATACACGATGAATTGATTCTTAATCCGTGATCAGGAATCATTATTTCTAACTCAGTAATCGATGGGGATTACGTTAATGTAGTAATTACGTTAAAACAAATTTATTTATTTTTTAATCATGTTTTAATTTCGAATTAAATTTTATCCTAAAATCCTTGTCACTCTACTACCATATCGGTTTTAACGAGTTTGTATTGTAATCTCTTTACAAACTTATTAGCAATTGTCAATTTATGAGTAAACCTTGCCCATGACATTGTCAATCACTTTTGTCATTCGCATAATAAACAAAGTCACAGTCGTGCATATTTAATGAGAAAATTATAATTATTCACCAAAAATCATGTCTCCACCACATCCGTACCAAACATAGAGCGTTACGATACTGTACGTTTGTCAATACAAACGAATAGCACAAGGCGAACCCAACAGTTATTTCACGAACTTCATCCAAACATTCCGATCTCCGGCCGGACACAATTTAATAAACCGCTTGCACCAAAAATCTTCCCGACTTCGGACAGTTTACAGTGCCACAACATGCTCGAGCACCCGGACGACCTCGTCATCATCCTGACGATCTGGATCGACAAATCTTAAGATTCTTTGCTGAAGAAGATTTCGAGTGAATAAATCCAATCACAGGAGTCGAGCGGATCTGTGTCAAGAACAACACGGTGGACATTTTGAACACTTGTTAAATTAAGTTTAAAATACCTAATGTTTTTTGTTTTAGTTGGTCAGATGTGCAGTTTTATTGTTATTATTTAATTATTATATTGTATTGTATGAAAACAAATCGCTTTACTTGCTGAAGATTTTGTCAAGTTTAGGTAATGCACTTTAACATGATCTTCTATCAATTATGTTCGTCGTTATCAGTGTTGCACTAATAAGATAATGAGTAGATAGAAGTCTTTATTGACATAAGATCCGTCAAATTCCCGTTTCCCGCCATACTGATGGCACTTGACGTATCGTAGTTCAACTTTATACTGTAGGATGACCATGTATTAAGTGGTAATTTGTTTTAATTACGTTTTCACTTTTAATTAATTAAACAGTGAAGAAATAACGTGAGACCTCGCCGAATAAGTTTAATTTTGGCTAAATTTTAAAGTTTTTCTTCTCCTGGTCACGGATTAAGAATCATCGTGTATATGGTATGGATAACTAAAATATGCTGATTACTACCCAGTAATGTGAGCAATATAGTATATTTAGAAATTTAAAGAAATTAAATAAAAATAAACTTCAGAGAACTGTTATCTAATTCACTCGCTTTCTATCCAGTTTAAGTTTAATCCCCGACTGCCTTACAACTAAGCCTAATTTAGATAAATTTATCTCAAAGTCATAACGTTTCTTCAGCCAAAAGAAAGAATAACTTATCGATAAAATAATACCGATTGGAAAACCCTCCTTAAATAAATAGTGTTCGTGCCACCGTAACTTGTGTCTGGTTAGGACACGTTTGTGAAAGGCTTTAACTCTACCAGTACTCTACACTTCTTACAATCAAATACAGTGAAACTCCGTTAATACGATTTTATAGGGACCACACAAAAAACGCGTTTTAAGCGGGAAATCGTATCATAGGAGAAGAAGAAATTGCATTTTATTTGTGAAATTTTAACTTTTGCAGTGAAATGTTAGATAGGAGATATTTTTCTTATACATAGGTATAATTTTACACAGGTATATACTTAACTGATTCGGATACACAGATAAAGAAAATAAATAACTGATTGTACTAAGGTTGCACATGCAGATGTATGCGATGGGATCATGAACTTTACCGGTCGCTTGGTCAGTGCAACAAAGTTACCTAGATATATTATGTTTATACAAATATGTATATAAACATGTCATATATGAATACATATATTTTAAAATTTTTATGATTTTTTATTTTGATAACTATAAACAATATTACCTATACAGAAACAATAAAGATCTTAAAATAAACTTAAGAAAATCCAATACTACTAAATTATAAATAAAAAATTTGCCCCAGATCACTGTCAATCGGTAGCGTGCTCAGAAGGCTGGCAGCATTACCACGTTGAATGGCAATGCTGATCCGCGGTGCTAGATATGAAGCAGCCTTCTGGTCACGCGTCAGATCGTACAGCTTCTGCCTCACCTCTTTGAAGACCCTGTGGGCGCTATCACCCCAGGGTCCTAAGACCTCTACTGCAAACCATTGCCTATGGTTGCATATTTGCGCCGCTTGAGCAGATGGCATGGCGAGGAGCACGTCCTGCACTTTTGCGCATGATAAACTATCTCATATAATTATATTTATGTTTTAACAGTTAGGAAATGATTATACCAAATTATATTTTTACCTACAAAAACTAAAGGCCATTTGTTTTTGATGTTTTGGCAATGTCACCTCACGTTATTTAACCTCCGAAATCTTAACGTTTTTTCTTGTACGCAACTAACGAGATTAGTTCATCACTACAGAGGCCGGAAAAAGGAATTGCCGGTAGAAGACACACAGACGGTATAGTGTTTTTTTTTTTCAAAATCAGTTGCAATGCAAAAAAAACCGGCCAATCGCGAGTCGGTCTCGCGCGTGAAGAGTTCCGTACCATTATCAATTTTATCATTTTATCGCAAAAACTATAAGAGATAATGTAATCAAACCAAAAACCGTTGAAAGAGCTTATTAATATGCATAACATATTTTTCAAATTAAATTTATTTTCGCGACTGTTACATGTATGGAGGGCCCCAACCCCAATAATATTTTTTACAAGACAACACAAATATTTTTACCAAAACTCATGCTGTAGCATTTATAGTTTCCGAGTAAATCGGTTGTGACCGACGGACAGACTGACAGACGGACATGACGTTGGCGAATCTATAAGGGTTCCGTTTTTGCCATTTTGGTGGTGGTGGTTGTAGGTGAAGTTTATTATTATTATAACTTACTATCTAAAAAAATAAAGACGGTACACCCGACTATTGACCCCGGTGCTCATTATGCACTAATTCCCTCAAAGATAAGTGTTTACAACTTTATTGTGGTGATAACATGTCAGAGCGACGAATACTTATTATATGTACCTAACTACTTACGAAATGGTATTGTGTTTACATTAAGACCTCGCACGCCTAACAGTTATTTTATACCTCTTTGATTACCTATTTTTTTGTACTCTGATGGACATTTTCACTTTTAGGGACACCCAATTATCTTAACTCTCACAAAAAAATTAACTTCGATGATCGATGAGTTTTGTAACGACAATTAAGCATGAAATATTTACGTAAATTCACTTTATTTATATTGCATAAACGCGTATTCTTTCTGGGTGAAATGATAAAAAAAAAATTTGTTAATATTTAATGCTTAATTGTCGTTACAAAGCTGAAATCGAAGTTAACTTTTTTGTGAGAGTTAAGATAATTGGGTGTCTCTAGCAATGAAAATGCCCTGATGCGCTCTCCAAAACGTTCACCCAAAGCAGAATTCACTCTTGGAATAAAAAATTGTAAACGCGTTTTTGTGCTAGTATGCTCCCTAGACGTTTAGCGGACTTGTGTGTTTGCAAACAAATTTTTTGGATAAAAAGTTGACGAATATTGATTGAAACTTTCACGATTATCACTCATATTTTAACGACAAACAGGAAACTCCGAAACGTCAGCATAATATTAAACGTAAGTTCGTAGGTAAACGTAACGATGAAGTACCGCTTGTCGTTAAAATGTGGGACGTTTTGTCAAAAAGGCTCACAATTGCAGATAAATCTTTAACATAATCACGAAATTAAAAAAATTTAAAACCGACTTCAACCGATTTCTCCAAGATCCCCGATTTGTTTCCGTCATTGGTTTCCTCAAATAAAATTACCAAAAGCCTATAACATTTAAAGAGATCCCTCGATTACTCCAAGATCCCCAACTTGGTGCCAATGGGACCATCTCGGGGTTATACACGTTCGATCACAAAAAAAAATTAAAATAGGTTCACGATTCTCGGAGATATCGGGTAACATACATACAGCAAAAAAAAATATTAAGCCTAATTGAGAACCTCTTCCTTTTTTGAAGTCGGTAAAAAATAGAATACCTAAGTAGTATTAGTTCTTCTAGGCGGTTGCAAGTACTGCAGACATTTTACAACACAGTAGGTACAGGCAATTGAGGGTGCAAACGCTCATCCTCTATCATTGTATGAGGAATCTCTATTAAAACGTTCCTGTTGTTCAAGTTCAAACATAAAACGCGTAAAAATACACTTACCAACGCAACTAACTTTTTGAACCCCGCAGATTCTATCCATACTCGGTCCAATAGTTTCATGTCAGGTATTTTCTTCTCAGGCAGAAAGAATTTCACAATGAAATCGTCTTTCTTCAAAGCGCAGGCTGCTGCAGACAATTTCCTTTGCCATTTTATTTTTTTTAATTCACTCGTGAATAGTTTCCGCGCGCTGTTCATCGTGAATCGTGAGCGTGTTTTTCACTGCGGTCTGAGTGCGACTGAGCTGTATGAATGAGCGTGTTTCGATATTGACCTATTCTGTTTAGTTTTGCTGCCGGAGACTAGCTTATAATAACGTAAGATATAAGTACCTACCAGTGCTCGACATTGCTCTAGTATTCGGCATGAGTTATGGCTAAGTTATAATGGTTACATTTTAACGCGATCGCCTCCGGTACTGTTTCACTAAGTGCTAATACTATGACCGAAAATATTGTACTCCTACGCCGGCAACACAGCACTTGTGTCAAAAATGTTCGTATTTTTATGCCACTGGCATAGGAGTGAGAACTTGATTAATGCTAGTGGCAGAAGAATGAGATTACTTTGATCACATATACATATGTATATGTGTCACTGGCATAGGATTACAGTTTTTTCGGTCACATATGCGTGTCACCGGCGTCGAACGTGTTAACTACTAACCCCCTTATTCATAAACGTCTCTTAACTTAACAAACCACTAAGTGTTGTTTGTCCCTTTCGCTCTTACAGACATATTGATAACATCGAAAGGGACAGACAATATGAAATTATTACACCGTGAATTTTTTGGGACCTCGGAGTCCGGTCTGTCATGCAGGATTGCTAGGCAATTAGGCATACAGTAAGATGCCGTTCAGCAATCGTATTCGACAAGCGATAGTTAATAAATGTATGAGAATGACAGATTCGAACGATAAGTCACGTGACCATTTCCATAATATTATTATGCTCACGTGACTTATCGCTTATCGTATACGATTGCAGAATTTCATCTTGGCTAGGCCTGCTGAGATTCCAGCACTGCACAGTCCTACAGGATGAATAATGCAGTTAAAGTTGACATACTTATACGAGTATTCAATGTATTCATAAAAAATGCTTGTATATTTAAGGTAGCCTACATTTAAATCCTAGAATTTTGATATTGAACACGAAGAGTTTCAATACACATTCTAAGTTATCTGTATATCGAATTATTTACTATGCCTACGATATGAGTACCTACGTAATACCCACAGAACTAAGATGACAAAGAATGATCGACAACGATTAAAAGCATAACCAAAAACCAAACGCAAGTGTGTGCGTAAATTTGTCTATGTGTGGTCTGGAATAGGGTTGCCTATTACAACAGAGCAATTATCTATCGATATTTGACTGTTTTATCGACAATATGATATTTTTTATCTTCGTTTTTTTGCTATAAGTTTTATAGTACAATGTGAATTGAGGGTGTCAAATTACAAATTGCAAACGTGTGTTAACTTATTACCTGACCTGTCCCTTAAATTTAACAGAAATAATAATAATTGTGTACAGGGTGTTCCACGAGCCACTGAAAACCTTGAACGGGGTGATTTAGTAGGCTATACTGAACAACTTTTAATATGGGGCCAATCACGAAATCTAAAAAAACATTTGTCTTTTTCATACATTTTGACCGATTGATCACGACATTTTATATGAAGAAGGCAATATTTTTTTGAGATTTCTGGGTTAGCTCCATAGTAAAAGTTATTCAGTTTAACCTACTAAATCACCCCGTTCAAGGTTTTCAGTGGCTCGTGGAACACCCTGTACCTATTATCAAAAAAAGTCTCACAAAACATACTAAGGTCCTTCAAGTTTGTTAAATACGCATTCGTATTTAAAATCTGGGACTATAACGGCATTGTAATGTAATAGACTGATTAGGTATGTTTATCGAACGAATATCGATATTGGTAGTTCAACATTTAGTCAAGCTCTAGCGTAGCGTGACAATTTATATTTTTACACAAAATATCCTTTAGTATTAACTATTGTGATAAATTATTAGCGCACAGTGGTAGGACAACTAACAATGAATGCTAGAAAGTGATAACTTACACGATTTATGCTACTAAATCGACAAAATATCGTTTGAAAACAATCAGCCGGCAAATCATATTTCCCTGTGAAACGAGTGTTTGCCGTCATTTCTTCGGTGGGGAACAGGGCAATCCTTTACACTACACGATACCATATCGGTTTAATTATTTGTGTAAATTTACTTCTTACTAGAATTAAACATAAAATCACTTTTAAATAACAGTCTCCGTCGAGAAGGCTGATACGGCTGATATGTCACTTCGAAAGTGGGTACGCTTTTGGGATTGTTTTCTGTCTCTTTTGCACTTGTGTAATAGTCATATGACTGGTGGCTTCCCTTTTCCACGCTTCCTTTCTCTATTAAGCGCTAGCGCGGATACTAACTTTATGTTTTCAAGTATTAAGAGTTGACAAATATTTAAATTAACTGTACAATTATTTTTATTTCGTTCGAACGATCAATGTAACGCGTGTACTGCTTAGTTGTCAAACGTTGCGAGCAGCTGTGATCTGTCACTGTCAAGTGCCAATTAACGATTTATTTTGAAGTACATTGCTTTTCAATTAAGTTTTCTTAGAAAGATAATTACTTTTAAAATTAGGATTTTTAAACAAATAATGCACATGGTTTGGCTAAGAATCTGCATCTCAATCCTCGGTTCAAATAAAAGCCTGCATCATGTTAACACACTGTATAGACATCTTAGTAGGGGTCGACATATTTTGGTCTGTCTTAGGCGGCAATTCCATAGAGTTAGGTAAAAAGCAACCTAAGTTATTTGAAACGAAACTGGGTTGGCTGGTGACTAGGAACATTGTCCGTCATAGGTCATCGTCTTCTGCTCCGACTTGCCATTTTGCGCAAGCGGAGCCTAACCCAGACTTGACTCGTTTCTGGGAGCTGGACACTGTCGCAACCAAGCACTCCTTGTCATCAGAGGAACGTGCCTGCGAGGAAAACTTCTACTCGTGGCGAGGATGGTCGATTTATCGTCACCATGCCACTGAAAGAAGATCCTGCAGTCTTAGGAGACTCCTTTCAAAGGGCAAAGTGCCGCTTCCTGTCTTTAGAGCGTAAGTTTACCCGAGAGCCAATCTTTAAGGAAAGATATATGGACTTCATGCGGGAGTACGAGCGCTTAGGTCATATGGCTGAGAACAAGGAGTCTTCTTCTCGCTGTCTTCAACCACAGGTGGATTTCTTTTTGCCTCATCATGGCGTCCTGCGCGAATCCAGCCTTACAACGAAGTTAAGGACAGTTTTTGACGCGTCAGCACCTTCCAGCACAGGCGTGTCTCTTAACCAGATTCAAATGGTCGGGCCAACCGTTCAGGAGGACTTATACTCTATTTTGTTACGGTTCAGGCAGCACAAGTACATAGTAACTGGTGATGTCGAGAAAATGTATAGGGCGATAGATCTTCATCCTTCTCAACGCTCTCTTCAACAAATAATTTGGCGATATGATTCTTCTCAGCCACTGAAAACCTACACTCTCAACACTGTCATTTTCGGTCAAGCTTCGGCACCGTACTTAGCAACCAAATGTTTGGTTTCATTAGCATCAAGTGCCATCGATAGTGACGTAAAGGAGTCGATCAAGCGGGATTTCTATGTGGACGATTATTTGAGTGGCTCATCAACTATCGAAGACACAATCAGACTGTCCAAGGGCGTCATATCCACTTTAAAATCAGCACAGTTTAATTTACGAAAATTTCAATCGAACAACAAATACATATTGGACCAAATAGCGCCTAGTTCAGAAATAAATAATGTTCGGGACATTTCAAACACCGAAAGCAATGTCTCTTCGAAGACTCTAGGTCTATATTGGATTTGCGATTCGGATACGTTGTCTTTCTCTATTAGCATCGAACATAATGAAAAGGTCACAAAACGTCATATTCTCTCAGTCATCAGCCAAATATTTGACCCATTAGGCTTAGTTAACCCTTGTATTGTCGAGGCTAAAATTGTAATGCAGAGGCTTTGGATTGAAAAATGCACGTGGGATCAAGAGGTCTCACAACAAATCAAGCAAATTTGGTTCTCGTTTGTTAACACTTTGCCCCTTCTTAACCATTTGATGGTACCTCGCTGGGTAGTCGCTGATGACTCCACTACAATAGAAATTCATGTCTTTTCAGACGCTTCAGAGCGTGCATACGGTGCTTGCTTGTACATTCGCTCAATTGACAGGACAGGTTCAATTCAAGCGCACCTGTTGACTTCCAAAAGCAGGATCGTTCCAACGAGGGTTTTTGATACTTTTTCTGCCGCTATGGGGAGGTGAGATGGCAGCACTGAGCCGACCGTTTAACGAACTGTCAAAATAAATACGCGCATTTAATTTTCAACATATTTATTAGGTTTATTTATTCTGAAAACCATTACTTTAGGCATATTGTTACCTAAAATAAATAAATAAAATAGTTCCAAGTCAATTCTCATGAAACTAACAAAGTAATAGTAATTATTTTGAATACCAGTGACTTTGAGCGCCTGTTTTAGAGTTCAATCTTCAGTTCGACGACCATGTATTAGTCGTAATCCATTACAAAATTAATTCTCTTCCAAATAAAATAGAATTTCAATATTTTAGGCCCAGGTGCCTATGAATAGTATGAATCTGACAGCTGTCGAGACCAGGTGCGTACGAAGCGCCGCCTGGTGGTAGAAAAATTATCGAAAACCCTCATTAAGCCAACAACCATTCCACGTCTTGAATTATGTGGGGCTTTGATGGCTGCAAGACTGTGCAACAAAGTTATAAGCTCATTAACTTTACAAATCAGTGGATGTAGATTCTGGTGTGACTCGACGATTGTTTTGGGGTGGTTAAGTGCACCATCAACGCATCTAAAAAGTTTTGTTCGTAATAGAGTTCACGAAATCCAAGAGAGCACAGCGGGTCACACGTGGAGCTACGTACCGTCAAAGGACAATCCGGCGGATCTTATTTCTCGTGGGCTGAAGGCTGACCACATCAGCGGTTCATCTTTGTGGTGGTCAGGGCCAGCATTCTTGTTTGAAGATGAATCCAAATGGCCGAAAACGCCTAACATTAACGAGAGGCACGATCTACCTGAGATGATTACTTGTTCGGTAGCGCTCAATGATGAATGTTTGAATGATACTGATTGCATTACTAGTCTAATCAATAACAAGTCTAGGTTTACAAACCTGTAAAATATAATAGCATATGTACTAAGATTTACGTATAATTGTCGCAATAAGACAACTAAATTAACTGGCCACCTTTCACTTCAAGAACTTCAGATTTCATCAAATTTGATGATACACAAAGCACAGTTAGAAATGTTTCCTGACGAACATGCCATTCTAAAAACCGGTAAGGCGTTGCCAAATAAAAACCGCTTAATATCATTGACGCCTTTCTTAGATGCAAATAATATTATGCGAGTTGGTGGTAGGCTTGGCAATTCACCTTATTGTTATGATACAAAGCATCCTATAATTTTATGTAGCAAACATCATTTAGGTAACTAAAGTCATCTTTCGTTATTTTCATGTAAAACATTTGCACGCCCCACCCAGACTCCTGCTAGGAACGATTAAACAAATTTATTGGCCCTTAGGGGGCACAAACCTTGCAAAGAACACCGTAAACAAATGTATACGCTGTTTCCGTTTTAAAGCCGAAACGGTTCAGCCCATCACGGGGCAGTTACCCTTATCACGGACCGAGCTAGAATTCCCTTTTTTACATTGTAGTGTTGACTACGCGGGGCCTGTGCTGATAGCGGATCGAAAAGGTAGAGGTTGCAAACTTATTAAGTCTTTTCTGACAATCTTCATCTGCAATTCGACCAAAGCCTGCCATATAGAGCTCGTCACGGCTCTGTCTAGTGAGGCGTACATTGCCGCTCTAAAACGTTTTGTTTCTCGTCGTGGGAAACCATTGACCATTACAAGTGATAACGGGACCAACTTCGTTGGTGCTTGTAATGAGTTAGCTCAGTTTCTTGTTGAGTCAGATCTCGAAGGTCGGGTAGCACAGGAAGGCATCGAATTTAAATTTATTCCGGCTTACACCCCTCATTTCAACGGTCTGGCTGAAGCGGCCGTTCGCTCCACAAAGCATCATCTTAAACGACTACTGCAAACCACTCATTTCACTTACGAAGAGATGGCATCTTGTCTCGCCGAAATTGAAGCAGTCTTGAATTCTCGTCCTCTTACTCCATTCTCCACTGATCCCTCCGATTTCTCGGCTCTCACCCCGTCTCACTTTTTAATAGGACGCTCACTTATGTCTATACCTCAGCCACACGTGTCTGATGTCAACATCAATCGCCTGGAACGATTCAAGCGCATCCAACTGATACGCCAGCACTTCTGGAATCGATTCTCAGTCGAATACGTCGGCCTGCTCCAGCAGAAACTGAAGTGGAAAACCTCGAGCAAAGAGTTGAAACTCGGATCGCTGGTCCTGATAAAAGATCGGGCACTTCCACCCTTATTGTGGTCATTAGGGAGAGTAACACAGCTGTACCATGGCAATGACGGAGTCAGTAGGGTTGCAGAAATAAGAACGAGGAGAGGAACCATTCGGAGAGCCTTTAATAACATCTGTCCCCTTCCAGATTTTTGAAGTCTTCCTCCACATACTTCAACCCGGGCAGCATGTTGAGAATTGGACATACGCACGGGAGGAGACGTGCGGGGAGCTGGCAGAGGACGACGTCACCACGGCGGCCGCCGGCGACCCACGAGCGACACTCGGCTTAACCTACTCCGTCGGCGACAGACGACACCGAAATTAATTTCTTTTATAATTGTTTGGCCGGGATTCTCTCTGTATTTAAGGCGGAATAAACCAGCCTATTTTGATACAGTCCTCTTTTATTGAACGTCCCTGTAGGACCCTAACAAATACCACATTTTGTTGTAAAAGGCTTTTAATTAAAAGTTCTAAAAATACGACAAATAAAAACAAAAGGAAAATGAAAGTGTCGACACTATGCAAATTTCAGAACGCATCCGAATATTTTTTCTTTTAAAATTTATACGAGTTCGGTCGTGTTTTCTTTCATTGGTGATATCTTAGTTTAACCATAAAGTTATAATCCGCGCTAGCGCTTGATAGAGAAAGGAAGCGTGTGAAAGGGAAGCCACCAGTCATATGACTACTACACGAGTGCAAAAGAGATGGGAAACAATTCCAACAGCGTACCCACTTTTGAACTGACATATCAGCCGTATCAGCCTTCTCGACGGAGACTGTTATTTAAAAGTGATTTTATATTTAATTCTAGTAAGAAGTAAATTTGCACAAATAATTAAACCGATATGGTATCGTGTAGTGTAAAGGGTTGCCCTGTTACCCACCGCAGAAATGACGGCAAACACTCATTTCACAAGTAAATATGATTTGCCGGTTGATTGTTTTCAACCGATATTTTGTTGATTTAGGGCTGATTTTTCAATCCACAGTTAAAAGTATTACCATCCTTATCGCTGGTCATCAGTCAAAACAGGATAGAGCTAACATTTGTTTGACAGTTACTGTTATCTGGGGTTTGAAAAATCAGTACTTAGTAGCATAAATCGTGTAAGTTATCACTTTCTAGCATTAATTATTAGTTATCCTATCACTGCGAGCTAATAGTGTATCACAATAGTTAATATTAAAGGATATTTTGTGTAAAAATATAAATTGTCACGCTACGCTAGAGCTTGACTAAATGTTGAACTACCAATATCGATATTCGTTCGATAAACATACCTAATAAGTCTATTACATTACAATGCCACCAGAGTCCCAGATTTTAAATACGAATGTGTATTTAACAAACTTGAAGGACCTTACTATGTTTTTTGATATTTTTTTGATAATATACGATTTTTATTACTTTTGTTAAGTTTAAGGGATACGCCAGATAATAAGTTCACACACGTTTGCAATTTGTAATTCGACACCCTCAATTCACATTGTACTATAAAAGCTACAGCAAAAAACGAAGATAAAAAATACCATGTTGTCGATAAAACAGTCAGATATCGATAGATAATTGCTCTGTTGTAATAGGCAACCCTATTCCTGACCACACATAGACAAATTTACGCACACACTTGCGTTTCGTTTTTGGTTACGCTTTTAATCGTTGTCGATCATTCTTTGTCATCTTAGTTCTGTGAGTTTAACATACTTAAGTGGCTTTGGGGTAATTGCGAGATGTGAAAGTGGGATAATTCCGAAAATCACAGAAAAATGGCCAATGAAAACATGAGTTTCATTTTGAATAGAAAACCTGGATTTTTGGGCATTGCCACGCCAAGATAAATATTTGAGGTTATTGTTTTATTATTTGTTGATTTGTTTATTTTTTGGAAGTTGAGGACTTGCAAATAAATACCTTCTAATTTGTTATGTTTGAGTTTTATTTCGCATGTTTCCTCGCTTTAGTGTGGTGAAAAATTTTGTGTTTCACTCGGCAGCAAAGCTTGTTCAACTCTCGTGCCTTAAAACCCTCGCATCGCTCAAGATTCCATTTTATGAACCACTCGCTGCGCTCGTGGTTCAAATTCTGGAATCTTTCGCTTGCTCGGGTTTCAATATTTGCACGAGAGTTAAACAATCACTTTGCTCCCTAGTAAAACAAATAACTATTAAAAATAGGCCATCACCTACATGACCATTTATTTCATTATCAGAGACATAATCGTATGAATCTAGGAGGGCGATTTCTTAAGATCGAGCTCTTAAATTCGTCCATTCGACTATCTTTAAAAATCCTTATGTCACCCTTAAAATGCTTATAAAAATATAAGCGGTTGTTATTTGTGAACACGCAGTATTTGTTGCTAATAGTAATAATGAACGCCAGAAACTCAAAAAGATGAGTGTCGGTGACTACAAAACACGACCGAAGCGAGTTCGAAAAAAGCCAACATTTCAACATGTGTATTATCAAACCACGATTAGAATGGGATTCGATAGTACTGTTGACACAAAAGTGTATAAGTCAATCTACTACTTTAGTTTCGCGTCCAAATATGCAAGAGCCGATACAGTCCATGGTGTATTTACTCATGAAGCTCCTTACATCGTGTATTGGCTTCGCAGTGATTTCTCTTGACAAAAATCTTTCAAAGTCTTGCGTTCTATCTTGGATTAAATAGAACATTTTCTTCATCTTAGCGGAAGTGAAGATGGGAGTGAGGTTTTGCCGCATGACTCGCCAAGTATCTCCATGTGCGTTAAACACATTCTTGAAATTAACCTCCCTTTCAGAGTGATCTGAGAGATCTCGACTGCTGAAGTAGTAGAAGTCTTTAGTGATGACAAGTTTTAAGAGCTCCGGATCTTTAACAATGACGACCGGCTCCGTACCGTAGTAAGCGCCGACGATGGGCTCCTTAGGGATCTGCTTGCAAATGTCTGTGACATTGTCGAAGAGATTTTTCCTCAGTAAAAGGAAATTTGAATAGTTTCCGAGGAGCGGCAGAAGCTTGGGTGTAATAAGTCCTCTGGACTGCCAATATTCATTTTTAGGGTTCCGTAGCCAAAATGGCAAAACGGAACCCTTATAGATTCGTCATGTCCGTCTGTCCGTCTGTCCGTCTGTCACAGCCGATTTACTCGGAAACTATAAATGCTACAGTAACGAAATTTGGTAAGAATATGTGTTGTATAAACCGCTACAGGATTATGTTACTAAATTGTAAAAAAAACCATTGGGGTGGGGGCCCTCCATACATGTAACTGAGGGATAGAAAAAAAAAATTTGTTGTATATAAGCGTGTGGGGTATTAATAGAAAGGTCTTTGAAAATGATATGAAGGTTTATACATCTCATTTTTATTTAAGCAAATCGTTTTCGAGATATTAGCTCTCAAATCTGAAAAATGTGTCCCCCCCCCCTCTATTTTTTAAACTACGCGATATAAAATTCCAAAAAAAATATATGTTATGCACATTAATAAACTCTATCAACGATTTTTGGTTTGATTAAATTATCTCCTATAGTTTTTGAGGTAGGTTGATTTAACTGTATTTTTTTAATAATAAATTGATAATGGTACGGAACCCTTCGCGCGCGAGTCCGGCTCGCACTTGGCCGGTTTTTTTTTCTTTAAGTATAAATAGAGAAGACCCAATGCTAGGCCAAAAATGACAAGTGTGGAACCAATCATGGTTGATTGTTAACTAATGTCTGCTGGCCGAGGGCCAGTATTTTATACTCACGCGATAACAAAATTAGATAGACCAGGTATCAAAAACAGTTATTGAGCGTTGTTACCAAATTGTTGTCGTATTATCACTTTCACTCATTGCATAATATTACTTTGTATAAATATTATCCGTTATATGCCTCGTGTACAGACAAAGACGAAGTCAAACGATTCTTCATTCAACATAGCTGCCGTCCAATGGTAGAACGCTGTAAGTCCTAAAATGTAATTTTGAGAAAAACTTATTTAATGGTTGTAACACTTCGGCCTTTGAAACACCTATTAAATATAATGCTATAAAAATCAATTTTACACAGTAGATATGTAACGGTCTAATTTATATAGCCGGCAAATAATATTTTCTCAAACATGCAATGAAATGTTGTAGTTACTTGCCTAAAAAGCGACCGGGAAGTACCCCGTTGCCGGCCTAGGCCGGCAAGTGCCTCTTTTTTAATTTTCATTTGACATAGGGTTGTGACCTGGCATCTTGGCTTTTAGCCAATAATTATCTGTAAGTAATATTAGTATTAAAAAAAATGATTGGCTAATTGTTGCAGTTATAATTACGTATTTAAATTATATAATTTAAAATATTATGTACAATAACTACTCAAAATAATGTTTAAAAAGCAGTATTATACGGTGCGATCCGTCGGCGCCGATCATCGCATGCGATTAATTGGACCCAACAGACCGCATCGTCTAATACCGCTTTTTAATTTGCACCTTTCAAACATGTCAAACTTAAAAAAAAATGAGGCGTCGATGTCGTATTTGATTTTTAAGGCAGTATAGCTTAGTGTTTTCGCCTGTCCACAAGGACTAAAAATATAAAAAAAAAGTATTTGACTTTTGTTCTGTTTCAAAGTTATGTAGTTGACTTATAATTTCTTAGAATGAAGATATTTTTTTTTGTTTCATTTCATTGCATGTTTGAGAAAAGCACTATACATACCTCGGCCATGAAGTGACGGGTTGCCGTCCGAATACTATCCGGCCTCGCTTCGCTCGGCCGTCTACATATATTCGGCCGGCAACCAGTCACTTCGCGGCCTCGGTAGTAATGTACTATTTCATATTTTTACGTATTTCAGTAAATATTAGCTGAAAAATGTTTTGCCTCAAGCATTCTACGATAACATTTTATCCCACCTAATGGTAGAACGCTGTAAGTCCCTAGTTACATTGTTCTGCCACATCAGTTTTCCAGTTGTAATGTTATGGCTACTAGGATTTATGTCAAAAACTGATTGATTACAAGAGCAAAACATTACAAGTGCAATTATAAACTAAAAAATAATGCTATTTGGTTAAAAAATAAACAAATACACTCAAGAGCAATAAACGCAGGTCAGATTTTATGGACAATACAATACATGTCCATTGAAAGTGACCGGTTTTAATGGCTCTTGAGAATAGTTTGATGTCATAAATTGAAATGTTACATTCACCACCACTTAGAATATAGCTTTTAGGGCGCAGTAACTTACTGGGATGGAAATGGAATTTCATAAGTTTCATAACACTTTTCAGGTCTACGCCTGCAAAGTAACTTTTTTTAATTTCGTCAACATTTTAATTTTTTTTTCGTACCTACTTCTTTGTATGTTTGAGTAAAGCACTACACATTTGCATTATTCCTCTTCTGCAGCCTTGTTTTGGCAAACTGTCGATCAAATCATTGTTGAACCCATTTTGGATGTTCATGTTCAGGATGTTCATGTTCAGGATGTTAATCAGCGCTTTTTTAAATACATTTATCAGAACCAAATCTCTTGCAGCATAGTTGTTATTGACATGCATGCTATTTGAACCTCTATCAACAACCTTTAGTTTACTTATTCCGTAATTCGGTGGTTGTTTAATTTTCATTTCATCTGGAAATAAAGTATTATTATGGTTTAATACCTTCATCATCATCATCAGCCGAAAGACGTCCACTGCTGAACATAGGCCTCCCCCAATGATTGCTACAATGACCGGTCCTGCGCCACCCGCATCCAGCGGACTCCTGCGACCTTCACCAGGTCATCAGTCCACCTTGTGGGGGGCCTACCCACGCTACGCCTTCCGGTACGTGGCCGCCACTCAAGAACCTTCCCGCCCCAACGGCCATCGATTCTACGCGCAATGTGCCCCGCCCACTGCCACTTCAGTTTAGCGATTCGGAGAGCTATTTCGGTTACTTTGGTTCTGGTGCGGATGGTCTCATTTTTAATCCGATCACGCAGAGTGACTCCTAGCATAGCCCTCTCCATTGCCCTTTGGGTGACTTTGAGCCTTCTTATGAGACCCATTGTAAGCGACCACGTTTCAGTACCGTATGTCATCACTGGCAACACACACTGATCAAAGACTTTCGTCTTCAAACACTGCGGAATATTGGACGAAAATATGTGTCGTAGCTTCCCGAACGCTGCCCAACCGAGTCGGATTCGACGATTGACCTCTTTCTCGAAGTTGGACCTACCTAACTGGATAGTTTGTCCTAGGTATATATATTCGTCTACAACTTCGAGTGTAAAGTCTCCGATTATTACGGGAGTTGGTGCTACATGGGAATTTGACATGATTTTCGTCTTATCCATGTTCATTTTAAGACCAACTCGCTCGGAGGCTTTACTGAGGTCAACGAGCATAGTACTCAAGTCCTCCAAGGTCTCAGCCAAGACTAAGGTATCGTCAGCGAATCGAAGGTGAGTGAGGTACTCGCCGTATATGTTCATACCCAGCCTTCTCCAGTCCAGAGTCTTAAAGACATCCTCCAGTGCAGCGGTAAACAGCTTAGGGGAGATGACATCTCCCTGCCTAACGCCCCGCTGCAGCAGAATAGGCTTCGAGCTCTGGTCTTGGAGTCGGACTGACATTGTGGCGCTCTCGTACAAACACTTCAGCACCTCGATATAGCGGTAGTCGACTTGGCACCGTTGGAGAGACTGTAGTACTGCCCAGGTTTCGATCGAATCGAAGGCTTTCTCGTAGTCCACAAACGCTAAACAGAGGGGCAGGTTATATTCTTCGGTCTTCTGTATAACCTGGCGAAGCGTATGGATGTGGCTCTTCGGAAACCGGCTTGTTCGGGAGGCTGGAAGTCATCAAGCCTGCGTGCAAGACGATTCGTAATGACTCTTGAAAACAGCTTATAGACATGGCTCAGAAGTGAGATGGGTCGGTAGTTCTTCAATAAAGCGTTGTCACCTTTTTTGAAGAACAGTACCACCACACCTCTGTTCCATGACATTGGCGTTCTCCCTTCCAGTAAGACGGAATTGAACAACTTCTGAAGGGCCATAAAGACCCGTTTACCACCCGCCTTCAGAAGCTCAGCTGTAATTCCGTCCTCCCCAGGTGCCTTGTTATTTTTGAGCTGTTCAAGAGCCATTCTAATCTCGCACAGGCTGATGTCCGGGATGTCTTCTGTGTAGTGTCGGGTCAGTCTAGCTCTGAGGTCTTCCGCTAGATCAACTTCGGGTCTGCTAGTTGACGTGTACAGCTGTCCATAAAACCCTCTATCTCAGTCAGCAGCTCAGATTTGGATGTGACGATTTTACCATCCTCAGTCTTTAATTTGGCGAGCTGGCTTTGCCCAACAGACAGATCCCTTGCAAGAACTTTAGAGCCCTTGTTCCGCTCGATGGCTTCTTCTATACACTTGGAACGGAATTGGCGCATATCGCGTTTGAGGGACTTTGAGATCTGTCTGTTGAGCTGCCGGTATAAAGTCGCATCAACTGAGGATTGTAGAACCAGTTCACTCCATTTTCCATTAGTTTCTGAGTGGAGTCTGAGAGCTTTCTGGTCTTATTTGTCCGTTGGGCCTTAAAAAACTTAGACCCAGCGCTATGGACAGCTTCCACAAACCCGTCGTTGAATACGTCCACATCGTCGCCTAGGCAATCGAAACGGTTTTGGAGTTCCAGCTGAAAGCTCTCGGGGTTTTGAAGATGGAGTGCAGGACGGAGTAAACGCTCCGTCCTGCACTCCATCCTTAACATCCATATTTTTCTGCTGTTTTTTATTGTCTTTACAAAATCATCAAAATCAATTTTAATTAACACACTATTCGGCTGATTTACGAATCGAATTAATGCTGAAAACAAAATTTTGTTTTTGTTTTTTCATTGCAATTATCGGCTTAAAATATGATTTCCTCAAAGTCATACACGAGTGTATGCAGACTGTAATTTTTTTTTTAATTATGTAGGTAAACTACTCTGGAAACATTTAATCTCACTCTCTGTAAAGATTATCAATATTACTGTCGCTTTTGTCGTTTACTTGCAGCGTTTTGTCGTGTTACGCGCTTTAAATATAATTACTATAGCGATACCAAAACGATGCAAGTGATACTTGCAGCGTTCTGCTGGAACGTAAGACAGTCAGGACTGTAGTTGCAATGTTTTGGCGTGCTAAGGCCGTAGTTACAGCGTTTTGAGAGTTTTGTACAGCCTTAATTAAAAGAGAAATCAAAATTTTGAAAACAAAGTATGATAGAAAAACTTGAAAGAAATCATTTGATCCAAAAACACTTAAAACGCTGTAACTCGAGTTGCAGCGTTTTACCATTGGACGGCAGATAGGAACAACCACTTTAGAATCGTCACACAAAATATCAAAACTATAACATACTTCCACTTTCACTTCTAACCTGACACCGCTGACCAAAGAAGTATTTTTTTCGGTATTTCCCCTAACATCGTCGCTACTTAGTAATTTACTAGGTGCCTAATGTGCTTATCATCTGGGTGAAACACTCTCAAAATTCATGATCATTGATTGATTACACGTTACACAATATATATATGAAATCCAAAGTGTTGATTATCTGTACATAGCCATGTACCGAAGAGAGTACGTTTCATAAGTTGCGAAACTTCTATAGAGAATTATCACGGCGATTTAAATTATACAAACAATCTAATCATGCCAAAACCGCTGTATAAGTACTCGCCCTTTGGGCTCGTAATACTTATTATTGCATGAAATACTATTAAATTAAACATCCACTCTTGCATAATAGTAGATTGTTCAACGAGGGACTAAAACAGGCCATTATGACACGAGATATTTATCCACCCGAGCGTAGTGAGGGTGGATGTAGTTCGAGTGTCATTATGGCTGTTTAGTCCCGAATTAAACACTCTACTTTTCACTTAGAATGCGAGGAAAAAAACTACGTTCTACATAATCTCAGTATTAATTAACAGAAAGAACAAATAAGAAACAAAAAAAATATATGTTCTGCGATGTCAAAACTTCCGATTTCTTCGGAACATGGCCACTTTACGATAAATTCGCAAACTTTTTCAAGTTATATGGTTTAGTTGCAGTGTGGTTTTAAGCTTCTTAGATTTTTCATCAAAATATGTCAGAAATACGCCTTCCATAAATGATGTTGGTACCTACCTAATTTGCTTTCCAGTTTTCCAATCCATAAAAGTTTGATACGCTTTTGAATATATTACACTAGATTTCGGCGGCAAAAGATTTTGCACCACCTCTTTTGCATTCTTCTTCATTCTGGAGTAAGGCATTAATACTTCTTCATCGCATGACGTGACATCGTAAATTATATAACTACGATTTGATCAATATTACTTATGGACAAAAACACAAAAAATAAGCAATCGAATTCGTTCCGCGTTTAAGTTTTTATATGGTTTTTATCTGTATTCCTTTTTCGAAATATGACGCTTTAAATACTTGCATATTTAGCCAACGAATTGGAGCTAACTACATAATTTTGAAGCTAATTGGTTATTAAAAAATAAGTAATAAATTGGATTCAATCGTAATCATATATTAAACAAGTATTAAATATACATATATATCAAGAAAATAAATCGATTCTCCTTAAGATTTTTTCACGATAGACATTTTGAGGTTATTTTCAATGTCAATAACCGTTCGTTCAAAAATCATAAACACTAGAAATGGCTGTTTAGGGGTTTCCAAAATCAATTAAAAAAAAGTTTAGAGGTTGTATCCACGGCATGCACAAAAGTGGTCCATACACAAGCACTGAAAATGGCGACTATCCTTTATTCTTGAACACCGTGAGTGTGGCTGTTTACGGGTTTCCAACGTCAATTAAAAAAAATTTACTTTAGTCCCTAGAGATTAATAAAGAGTTTTAGTCCCGATATGCAGGGACTAAAATAACATTTTAAGAGCATGAGAAGTGAAAAATACTATTTCATCACACTTGTTGTCTAAGCGCGCCATTGCTTGCATGCGTAGCGGGAGTAATAGAAAAGTGAAATTCCCTAGGGAGTAATAATCGAAATGTCTGTACGTCATAGAATAATATTTAGCCTTAAAACTTATTTTTATATTATAATAATAATATTTGTCCGCAAGTGTGATGAAAAACATTGTATGCATCACGGTCGGTAAGCGTAAACCCTTTGGCGTCGGGCTTCTAACACTCTCGCGTTAGTAATTCCGTACTTACCTCCCTACCTCCCTTGATGCATGATGTACCTACTAATAAGTACAGTATCCACTATTGCATGAAATACTGTTAAATATATACCTATATATTTTTTTCATTTCAATATAAGGCAGATAAAAAAATTCACTTTTAGGAACACCCAATTAGCGTGAGATTAAAAAAACCTTAATCGCAGTCAGGTTTGTAACGACAATTAAGCACTTTTCAATAAAAAATCGGTTTTGGTGGTAATTTTAATAAACTATAAGCGGTATTATAATATGAAAACGCCGATCAAGCTTAATTTTTTAAAGATATCATACTTAATTTGTAGTTACAAACCTGACTGCAGTTAAGTTTTTTCATCTCACGCTAATTTAGCATTCACGCTAATGTGAAAATTAGACGATTTTATAATATAAATCGATACGAAAAATATATGACCTAATGAAAAAAATGTTGGAGGACCACACCCATCTTTGGTTAGCGATTCCACTGGAATTAGCGAGGGTTGTGCGGCGGGTTAACACCCCTCCCACGGAAAAACTAAGAAAGTTATGAAACCGAATAGAGTGAAAACCAGAACTGATCCCAATACCAACGACTCAACGCATGCTAACACGGATTTAAGATTTGCTTCGTGGAATGTGCGCTCCCTGTTTAGACTTGGTGCCATGTACCCGTTGGAAAAAGAGCTGTTAAGGTACCGAGTGGCAATTGCAGCTCTTCAAGAAGTAAGATGGCCGGGGAATGGGGAATGCAACGTCGATTATGGAATAATCTTCTACAGTGGCAATGACTCCGGCCAGCACACCCATGGCACAGGCTTTTTTGTAGTCAAAAAGGCAACGTGATTCGGTTCGATGCTGTATCGGACAGGATATCTGTTCTTCGTATAAAGAGCAACTTACTAAACGTAACCATAATCAATGCTTACGCACCTAGACCTACTGAGATAACTAATGACGAAGAAAAGGGCGAATTTTATGAGCATCTAGAATTGATAATACGACCAGATACCGAATTATGAGATAAAAATTCTCGTCGGGGACTTTAATGCAAAGATTGGGAAGGAAGAAATATTTGTACCGACTATTGGGAGGCACAGTAAGTACGACCTATCAAATGACAACGGTCTGAAACTAATAAATTTTGCTACATCCAAAGACATGGTGATAAAATGTACCTACGATGTCTCCCCATAAATATATATATGTATAAAGGCACTTGGAAGTCCCCCGATGGCTATACCATTAATCAAATCGATCACGTGCTTATTGATAATCGACACAAAAGCACTGTGCAGGATGTCAGGACATTTAGAGGAGCTGACTGCGACAGTGACCACTTCATGCTAGCCATCACACTAAAAATTAGAATTAAAGCTATCAATCAGACAACACAGAAACACAATTTTAAATTAAATATAGAGCAGTTAAAAGACCAGGGTATTAGAGATAGATTTTAGCTAGATTTGAGCAACAGTTTCAGTGCATTAGTAACTGATGAGGACATTAACAAAACATGGGAAGATATAAAAACAACAGTGAACAAAGTGGCACTCAAAGTACTCGGTCGCCGAAGAAGCAAGAAGAGGAGGAAATGGTGGAATGATGAGTGTGAAAAGGTCATAGAAGAAAAGAATAAATACAGAATCCTCTCCTTACAAGACGCGCGATGGGAAAGTAGGTACAAGTTTTTCCAGATAGAGGCAAAGAGGACCATTAATTTGATCGAGAGGGTGCAGAGACGGTTCGCCAGATACATGTACAAGAAGCTATACGGGTACTATCCATATCTGTATCCCTCTCTTTTCGTACTCGGAATGGTGGGACTCGATACGCTCGATCTGCGACGCAAGCTGCTTCTGTTGGTACATTATTACGGTTTGCTGAATAATACGGTGGATAATCCTTGTATACTGGAAGGGCTGGGTTTGTTGGTGCCCAGCTGGCGGCCCTGCCCCGCGGGGCTGAGCGCGCTGCCGGCGCGGCGGCCCCCGCGCACGGTGCGCACGCGTCGCGCCGGGAACGCGCCCACCACAAGGGCCGTCCGCCTACTCAATGCCCTGTCCATGGAAGCCCCACAAATTGACGTGTTTGCGGACAGTGCTGGTGGATTCATTAGGAAAATAGATATTTTTTTAAATAAATATTTAATAGACAAATAAATTTAATGATTGTTTAATTTTCTGATTGTAATCGCTTATTTATTAGACATTGTTACTTTAGATAGGTATATTTTTTTTTATTGGTTTTGTGGTTTCTTTCTATGATTTTGTATGTTATGCTTTAATTATAGTACCGACATTGTTAATTGTTATTTTTAATGAATTGCTTAGTGTTTTGACATTTGTAACTTAGTATGTATGGTATCTAATTTCGATTTATTATAGTATTTAATTATGTATAGTATGTAAGCGACTTGGTAATTGTACTGTAATGCTTATGTATTTTTGAATGAATAAATGAAATTAAACGGGCAAAAAGGTCTCATCTGGATGAACCAATACAATTTGCATTGTATTGGTTACCGTAAACTGGGGTTACATTGATCAATTTTAAAGTTTAAACTTCCATATCTTCTAAAAGTAGGCGTAAAAAATAGTAACATCAACTTTTTGTTATAGGTAATTCTCGGTAAAAAAATTTGAAACGCTACTTTCAAAATGTATCAAGATAGAAACATCGGTAAAAAAATTTGAAACGCTACTTTCAAAATGTATCAAGATAGAAACATATACCTAACGTTGTGATCAAAGTTAAACTGACATTTGGGGTTACTTTGATACCTTATGTTTTTTTGAGGGTAATTGAATGTAATATTTTTCTTCTTTCGCTTTACGACAACTTCGTTGAGTAAATTGCAGTGAAAAATGTGTTTTACTTTCCTCGCAAAAAATTGCCTCGTGTAAAAAATGGGTCACCTTATGCCCTTGTTGTACACTACTATTAGCAGTCCACTCCACACACTAAATTATTTTTTGTTTCGTAGGGATTAAATAAATAATACAACTTTTAACATTTAAACATACTCTAATAAGTGTTTCAACGTTTAAATTGACATACAATTTATAATATAATATACCAATCGTCAGTAGAACAAAAAAAAATGTTAACAAATCTAAAAATTAGCATTATTCGATAATCACTTTTAGAACACAATGTTGGTTTTATTACGAACTTACAATCTTAAACCTAAGGGTTCACATACATTTTTAGTTAAAATTATTGATATGTATTAGTATTAACGTAAAAATATTAATATCTGCGAACGTGTTTCACGATATGTGTCCAAGACGTCAAATGCTATGGAAAGTCAGCCATATTTATTTACATTTTAGATGCTACTGAAGATTGGTGTAAGTATGTACAGTTCAAGTTGGGTGAAATATACGTTCCACTTTAGCTAGAGTGACTTTGAGAATAGCAAATGTATGTGTTTCAGTTGCGCACTCAAGTGTTATTGTTTCACATACCCAACTTGATTATATATTTTTTACAAAACTTAAATAACGAATGGAAGAATAGACTAGGGTGACTTTCGAATTAGTATTATTAACAATGCTCAGCGGAGGTGAGCTGTTTTCATACTAAATGTCACGTGATACATGTCATTAGGTATGAAAACAGCTCACCCCCACCGAGCATTGAATTTATTAATATTGCTAAATAACTTCAAAATACAAATAGATAAAAGTGACGTTTCCTATCAAAAGGACGCTATCGCCGACGGCGCACGACGTAAGCGCCATAGACAATAAGGTCCCTTTTTGTAGAAAACGTCATAAATAAGAATTAACAAATTAGTCTGCAATTATCGGTATTTAAATTACAGTGCAATTAAAAGTTGCGTTTAGTAACTTGGTTATAAACAGTTTAATAATAATCATGAATTATTAATATAAATTATGAAGTAGGTATATAACATTGGAGTTAAACTCGTACATTTTACATCTTTATATTTATAAACGTAACATAATAATGAACGTATTGTGAAAACACAAATCAAATGATTTATCAACTAAATATTTTGATTTGTATTCTGATTTTTTAGAGAATGGTCAGAGGCGCCTAGCCTTGTAAGGGATTGCATATACCCGAGAAAATTAACCGGTGGTTGCTGAGACCGAGTGGCCGAGGGGTGCATGCATCAGCCGCGAAAGCTGAGTACGTGGGTTCGATCCCCACCTCGGACATTAGGTGATCTTGGTCGTTTTTCTTTGGTATATGACATCTAATATTTATAATTCGTAACATAATAATTAACAAAAAATATTTGGGTGTATAATAATAACTAATACAAACAAAACTAATTTGTGTTTTCTTAACCCCATTGGACCCTTAATGTATAAAATATGAAATATAAAATAGCATATTATTTGATCGATTTGATAATTCAAATAATACATAATAGCTGTAAAATGTATAAATATAATACTTGAGTCACTTGGCAACATGTATACTAATACTCATAATTCATAAATATTATTGTACATAAGTCATTCTGATTTCCATTTAAATGATGTAAAAAATACAGTGCAATTTAAATAAAAGCTTTTAAAAATAGGCCATTAGGTACCTTTTTACAATCGAGGATAATATATTTAACAGCACCTACATGACCATTTATTTCATTATCAGAGACATAATCGTATGTATCTAGGAGGGCGATTTCTTAAGAACGAGCTCTTAAATTCGTCCATTCGACTATCTTTAAAAATCCTTATGTCACCCTTAACCCTTTGAGCCCCAGCGTCATCATATGATGACAGAAGTACATAAGCATTTCAAATGCCTGGGGCTCGATGGGTTAAAATGCTTATAAAAATATAAGCGGTTGTTATTTGTGAACACGCAGTATTTGTTGCTAATAGTAATAATGAACGCCAGAAACTCAAAAAGATGAGTGTCGGTGACTACAAAACACGACCGAAGCGAGTTCGAAAAAAGCCAACATTTCAACATGTGTATTATCAAACCACGATTAGAATGGGATTCGATAGTACTGTTGACACAAAAGTGTATAAGTCAATCTATGATATATTCACAGTTATATTCATAGTTTAAGTGCAGAGATTTACAGACAATAGATTAATTTAATCACTCCCTACATCTATAAACAACTCTTTTCTTGGTAAATGTTGTGTTGTGTCATTTGTTTTGTCAACAGTACTTTCGAATCCCTTTCTAATTCCGGTTTGATAATAACATACAACATTTTACAAGGGAAACCAAACTATCTCGGCAGTACCAACCAGGCCGTGCGGAAAAGTATCACTTTCTGTGCATAAGTTGACCCTTAAAAATATCACTTTCTGAGTGTAGGTATGAATTGTAAAATCATTTTCGTTTAATACTTACCCCTTTATTCATAAACGCCTAACTTAACAAGCTGCTAAGTGTTTGTCCGTTTCACTCTTTGTACATATAGATAAGACTGAAAGGGACAAACATTACTTGGCGGCTTGCTAACTTAGCAGACGTTTATGAATAAGGGGGTTAATTTCAAGCACTCGAATTTCAAAATTGCATTATTGGTAGGTACTAGTATTCTTTATTAAAAATATTTTATATAAAAAGTAAAGAAAATCGACTAACTTATTTTTACAAAACAAAATCTACGTATATAAGGATCAATAATAGAACAAGCATCTATAATTGAGTGGATCAATAAACCTGACACTGAAGTTAGCCGCTGTATTCCTACATCTGAATACAATAATTCTTAATACAACCAAATACTCGTGTAAATAGAAATACGCATCAGTCTTACAATCCTAGTTACGTTAGTTAGTTATCCTAGTAACCTTAATACTAAATTTTGTCCAATACCCAAAGCACCCGACACTTTCTCGTCAAAATACAAACACAATAACATTTGATTGCAAAAAATTGTACATAGTTAAGGCTTTAATCAAAACAAAAATCACGATCGCGTCAATTGTTTTACGAAAGTTAGTCATACAAACTGTGTGGTAAAATCTGTCTAGTGTCTAACAACCTTCGGCAGCAGTAAAGTCAGACGATTCGAAAATGCATATTAATAATCTTACTTGAATAAAGAATAGTTCCACTAAAAGGGGCTAAACAATCGTGTCGAATCTTTTTCAAAATGACGTTAAAAATCTGACTAAAATTAAGATGATGATGATGTGATGTGAATTTCACGCTAATTGGGTATCCCTAGAAGTGAATAAACTCTAAAATATTGACTTAGGTTATTGATCAATAATTTCGGCAAACATGGAAGTATCGTTAAATGTATTTGGAAGTAAAACTAGTATAAATGCCTTACGATATATAACAATATGGTACTCTATAAATGGAATAAAAAAACAAATTATTTGATTTAAAAACAGTAATTGTATAGTTAAAATTTAATGCTTATAAACTAGAATATGAAGGTGCGAGTTCGATTCCCGCCCTAGTTTCCGATGGACTCTTTTCTTTAGTACGGTCGACTTCATAAATATGTATAAAATTATAACCTTATTTCAGTACAATAAGTAAAATTGTGTGTACATACACATTTATGAACTCAACTGTACAAATCATAAATTTCAGAGTATACAGGGTGAGATCTGGATCGTGGAGCAGGAGTGAACAGGATATTAGGGTCGGTCACGCTGAGTAACTTTCACTATGGAGATAACCGAAAAATCTCAGTATGACCGTCCCTAGTACCCTGTGCTTAAAGTGAAAGAGAGGTTATCTTCCATTGTCAGAACCCGTATATTGAGGTACTTCGGACATGTTACGCGACGTGGAGAGCATGCCATAGAGAGACTTGTTGTTCAGGGAAAAGTCAACGGGAATCGGTCTAGAGACCAAATTTCAGCTTTAACCAATACTCCCCTTAACACAAGTGTTAGAGAAGCGTCGGCCAGGGATAATAGGGATGATGACTGTAGTTAAAATAAATTATTGAACATTATGCACGACATAATACACGAGAAAATTATTACTAAGATGTAGATTGCAGTAATTTTTGTACAAAACTTCTATTTAATAAATTGAAAAGAACTTAAAAGAGTTGCCATTTGGCAGTACTCAAACGTGACGTCACTTTTGAGTATTTCATATAAAATTCCATAGTGGTGATCGTTTTGATAGTTCGAAAAAAGATGCTGATTTGACTTGCCAGTCATCATGCCTATTGCGCAGAATAATAAAACGTTCGACATGAAGTGACCACGACTGCTCTGCCAAGAGCATATCGACGAAGAAGAAGAAGAAGAGTACCCTGTTCACTCTTGCTACACGAGCCAAATGTCACCCTGTATGCAATGTGAAATTTTAATGGTTGTTCTCCGTTTAGGGGCATGTTCAGTATCGTATTCCGGTTAGAAAGAAGGCGAAATATTGATTTTCTATAGAGCGGCAGCTAATTTGAAAGACATGCCGAATACAATAATTAAAAAAAATCACGTGAAGCCACATAATACAATACATAGTATTACAAGTGCCGAAAACTCTCCAAAAACCTACTGATGACCTACATGATCCGATACCTACACGCGCGAGTGGGACAGGTCTGGTGAAACAAAACAATCTTCTCTTTAACCTAATTGGAAAATGGAAAACGATAAACAAGCCCTCAAACGGAGACCAACCATTAAAATGTCACCTTGTATAATAACCAGTGATCGGAATAATATGCGTCATTTGTTCGCAATAATATGGACTCCAAAGTTGATCAAATGAATAATTAAACGAATACTTTCCTGAAATTTGATATCGAAGGTGACTAATTTTTTTTTTCAATTATTTATTCAAAATAAAAATCTTAGGTCTAGGCTACATATGATTGTCACTTACCGAAGCCTTCTTGACTTAATTGTAAGTGATTTGTCGCAAATTACACTTTTGCTTCTTCTTAACTTAATATGCTTAGTGAGTGCAGGTATCTAATAACAATTTATAAAGTGACTTTTTAGGATTTAATTATTAATTAGAAAGGTTTTCATTGTTACCAGTGTCAAATAGGTAATTTTCTGAAAATGATTAAATGATTAATTATTCAATCAACTTTGGAGTCATCTCCATATTATTGCGAACAATGACGTACACTTTTCCGATCCCTTATAATAACATAATCGATTAACCTTAACAATATTTAGCTTTCAAGTCCTTTCTCAAGATTTTACCAGCAGGATTCTTCGGTATAGCCTCGATGCTCTGAACTTCCTTGATATGTTTGAACGATACCAATTTCCCGTTAACGAAGTCCTTCAGTTCCTCTGGAGTGATGGTTTGGTTCGGTTGAGGCACAATGAAGGCTTTGGGTACTTCCCCTGTGATGGGGTCTGGGATTCCGACGACGGCACAATCCGCGATTTTGGGGTTAGTTCGGATAATGGCTTCCAACTCGGCTGGGGCTACTTGGAACCCTTTTACCTGCAATCAATAATTGAGAGAGATAAAACTACGCTGCCGTAAAACCACCCGACTATGGTCCACACTCCTAAATAAGCATCAATCCCAATCTTCGTTTTGACTTTGTCCTTTTTTTTATTATTAATGAGTTTTTGCCTAGGAGTAGCACGATTGAAAAATGGAAGATATTTGATTAAGTTTTGGACCATTGTTGGGAAGGTTTAGACTTTAGACTATAGTTTTAGTTGCTGTTTCGACTCAGTATACAAAAAAAATCCGGTTCACTTGTATTAATTTTTCACGCTGAATTGTAATCCAATTCCATACATCAGAAATTGAAACACCATCTCATACAAAAATCACTGCGTCATGATTTTTAGGGACACAAAATAAGACAACGAAAAGAATTTTGACCCTAATGACAAATGGCACTTTTGTAATGTGGATTTTCTGTAGCATGTTTGCTGATGGTAGGACCTCATGTAGGGTCCGGCCGGATAGCTACCGCCGTATTTTTTTAAGGTAGGTAAATTTAAAGTTTTTCCTACTCAGAATAACGAGTTTTTTCAATCTAGGAGAAAAAAAGTACAAGAAAAAAATGGTCCCACATTTTTCATACATTTTACATGCTCTCCACTTTGTAACCGCTGTACAAAGTGTTTGAAAAACGGTTACGTAATAGAAACAAAAAGTTGGGACACTTTTTTCTTCTAGTAGGATCGAAAGAGCTCGTGATTCTGAGCAGGAAAAACATAAAATTTACCTGTTTCAGAAAAATAAGTTTTTGTTTCTCTTCTCGGAAAAATGCCCAAATAGCAGTGTTTTACACTGCTGTGTTTCGCTTTGGGGGTAAGATAGCCGGTGTAATTACTGG